>OX457033.1:24793157-24898717 GCA_949752745.1 Protula sp. h YS-2021 | reverse complement strand
GGCTTGTGTAACCAGAGAAAGAAATTATTATATCGACGCATATGCACGTTTTTACTTCAAATAATTTTCACACCACAAACCAAGATGTTTTCTATATGGTTATTAAATGTGGGAATTATTTCGGTAAGTTTACTTTTCAAATGACCTCACACACAGTCCATTCCTTCGCGTACACTACAGAAACTCTCCCCAAACACGAAAACTGTAACAACTTCCGCTTTGATTATCGGATATCCGCCATAAGAATATCAGTTCCGAAATTCCCCCGACTTTTCACTCAAAAAAGAAAAAAATGATAGAAAATCCGGATCGAAATTTTTATAAAACATAAACCATCACAGTTGCGTTGAAAGTGATTTAACTTTCTCCAGAAAAAAGGGTTCCTTTTGCCTGAAAATTCCAAAAGAAAATGAAACGCAAAACAGGAAACATCGCGTTCTTTAGAGCTTGAAACACAAAAACAATAGGATTTTAGTTTAATATTTACTGTTGAATCAGATTTTTCCGTTCATTGACCAGTGGTAACGGGAATAAATAACATGATCATTCATCATTCAAAATAGAGTGTTGCTTTTTGTCAACGGCCTTGAGCAATTCTTCGGAAGTAGCAGTACTTAAGTTCAAATTATTAACCTGCTATTTACACTCCACATAACATCGGCAAACCAACTCCATCTAAAAGAGCGACTGCGGTCCAACGAGTAAGAGACGGACCACTGGGTGCGAGTGTCACATCTATCCGACCCCCCCCCCCCCAACAGCGAGTAAGAGACGGACCACTGGGTGCGAGTGTCACATCTATCCGACCCCCCCCCCCCCACAACCCCCAACCCCAACAGCGAGTAAGAGACTGACCACTGGGTGCGAGTGTCACATCTATCTATTGGAAAACAGTCCGCACACACAAAACAAACCTCCACAAACAGGAGCACTCAGTAGTAACAACCCCCCCCCCCCCCCTTAACCCCACGCCCAAGTAGGAGACGGACCACTTGGTACGAATGTCACATCAACCTACCGGAAACCGGTCCACACCAACAAAACAGATGACCACAAACAGGAGCACCCAGTAGCATAACCCCCCCCCCCCCCGCCCCCGCCCCCCAAACAGCAAGTAAGAGAGAGACCACTGGGTTCCTTTTGGACACCAGTCCGCACACACAAAACAGGCGGCCATAAGTAGGACAATTCTGCACTAACCCCCACCCCCCCTCCCCCTCCCTCCTTACGACAGCGCGATGCCACCGCATCTGGCAACCTTAGCTTGGCGAATTGAATCGACTGACGTTTACTTTTTAAATAAGGCATGTGACGTCACCTTGCGTCATGCGACGACTCCTGCGGCGTTCTTCCAGCGTCTTCGCCCACGTCATCAATATTTTTTTTTATCCGTCTGCGATTGCCCTTCTTTCATGTACTTTATATTTGTTTGGGTCTTATATTTTCAGAGCATTGCCATCCTATGAACTACAGATAACTTTCCGAGCGAACAACTAAAACCCTCCCAGGCGGCACTCGTATGCCTTCAGTGGCATGATCGTGAACGACACTGCCAGAAATGGGCCCTCCTCCTTTTTAAATATTCCACAATTAAGATACCCTTTTTTTCTACTCTTGTCGTGACAAACGGAATGAATTTCTTGCTTTTGTGTGTGTGTACGCATGTATGTGGTTTTTTTTTTTCACTTCGTAAGTTCACCGCACAACCGCTTTTTTTCACTATAATTCTGCCGCGAAACGATCACATATAAATGTCTTGATTTCGTTTTGACAAAACATGTGGTAACTTTTCTTGTATACCAATAATAATACTGTACTGCATGTAACAAGGGGTTTTTATTGTCACACTAGGTTACAACGTGATGGGAATCACATGGTATTCTGAGAAATGCGTCCAAAATACATGCCGAAAATTTCGCAAGTTACTTATAAAAAATACGGATTTCGCCATTCATTCTATTATTACGTATATTCTGAACGGAAACACGAAATTGTATGAACATCCTTAGGGTTAAAAAAATAAATAAATAACGCGGTTATTTGAGGACCGCAGTGTGACATTATTTTTTTTTAATCCCGTGCACTTTCACTTCAAGATAATCATGTTTATAAGGAAAGTTTATTTGGTGCAGCCACCCCACCCCCCTTCCCGCCCTCCGCCACACCCATCGTATCCGGATACCATAGAGTACAATGCTGGTAAAATCACACACAATCTATTTTACAGGACAACAGTTTAACCACTGTGTGGGTTAACTAAATAAACTGTACCCCTGTAATGTTAATACAAAAAAAATGAACCCCTGCATATTTGATTAAGAAATAAATATGAGACTATAGACTTTACAAAAAATAACGAATATGCTTTGTTCTTTGCATACATTTCCAGCATCCTTATACAAAACAAAGGGGGGGGGGGGGCAAGCCATCGCTATGGGCATTGATGACGCTTGGGGAAAATGACATAATACCTATCAATTATTACAACACAGACTTCCGTACCTGTGTAGCAAGGGTCACTGGTGGTACTGTCGTTGATACAGCTGAAATCAATTGTTTATTGTTGTTGTTTTTTATTCGCGGATTTTGTTCTATTTTTACTCGCACTTCCGCCTTCCGCTACGAAACGTCACTTCCGAGTTATGTTTTATATGAAAAACAAACTCCGAAAAATGATGTCCGAGTAATAGCGGAAGTACCAATATTCGCACGAGTGCACCTAAACACAGACTACCACCATGCTATGCAAAAGTATGGTTGGAAACTGTAGATCTCTTTAAAATGAACAATGTTTGAGACCGAGCAAAATTGGGTTGCTCACAAGTGGAGATCTTAATAACGAGCGAGTAATGAGATAAAAAAAGGAGTCAGATTTTTTAAGCTGTTCACTAATTGGAGGTGCTCACAAAAACGCGACTGAACTGTACAAGCATGATGCTTTGTGTTTATGTTTCTACGAACTGGGTCAGTGCGTTATGTTCTTCTGCGGGCAGGAGTGCTTGTGTATGCGTGACGTCACTTCCGTCGTCGCCAAGGTTGAATTCTGGGAAACTACGCATATTACAAGAATGAAGAACGCATGAAGTAACCCACATGAAAGTAAGCAAGGCAAAAACAGCGCATATTTAAGTCAATGATAAGGCCAAACATATATAACCAAGGACGTACTTTGTTGCGGAGTGCACACGGCCAGTTGTACGGTAATCCTTGCAGAGTTTTTTTCTCCCCAAAAGATCTCAACACAAGTTGCTTTGTTTCAATTTCTTCTGCTTTTTGGAATTACACGTTGGTACTCTTTCAGAATCTCGGAGAACCCCCCTCCTCGCCGCTCCCCCCCCCCCCCCCCGGGGAAACAATCCACCGATTTTGGCACCTGCGGAAAAGAGCCCCCACCCCAGATTTTTGCATACACGAAGAAAATCCCTCCATTGGGTCGACTTTCCGCTGCCCGATAAAGGGGAACTTTCAAATCAGCTAAGTTAACAGCTAGCAGCTATTGTGGCAGCTGGACTTCCACCCAAAAGGACCACCCAGGACTGCACACCTCTAACCACGTCACTAACCACGGCCCACTACATGTCAGTCATTCATGAAGAACGCCCACTGGCCCTGCCTTCCTGTGCCAATCAATACACGGCCAATCGTTCGTTAGCCTGCCCTCCCGTATAACCAACATCCGGCTCCCGAAATTGCTCAACACAAACGGTAAAATCCAGATATCGCAAATTAGGAATTGCAACGTGAACGATCTGAGTGTTATATCCGGTGCCTTTCATTCCGGGAAAGTCAAGGTCAACTTACCTGACCAAACAAGTTTTTCTGCAATGAACAATAAGCACCAGCTTTCCCTTCCGCAAAGACCAAGATTGCGGTGTTGAATTCAAAACTTCCCTGAGTCTTTTTTTATTTATTTTTTGTATAACCCTTCCGGTTCTTTTGCACTCAGCATAGCGTACATTCGAACATGAGTGTTAACGTCGGAATTCACGCCTCATGAGCCTGCAGATATTTAGCGCTCGCGCTAGAGCCACGCTTCTCGGGAGAAAAAAGCAGGATATGGCCCATTGACAGTCAGAATCTAATCTTGGTGAAAACGAAACACATTGGCCTACTACGAAAACCATCAGTACAGATATGAAAAGGAAAACTAAACCTGAGAATTTTCAGTGTCACAGTTCAGATTTTTAAACGGAAAAATTAACCTAGAAGAGGGGAGGGGTGGAAGTGACTGGGACACAGAAAAAGAAAGCGTTTGGGTTAAGCAATAAAGAGAGGGAGGGGAGGGGGGAGGGCAGGGGGAGGGGGTGAGTCTTGTGAATGTCAAGCTACTAGTCTTTCAGGATGGTGGTGCGCTGCCGTGTCTTGATCGTTTTAAAGAGAATTTCGCGTGGGTCACAGGAGGAGGGTTCTGTTTCTGAAACGAAATGCCGACCGCAAGACTGGTGGAACAAGCTATCGTCGACAGCACAGCCCCCAACCGGAGACGGCCATGAATAGAGTTAAAAATAAATCGATATAGTACAAAGAGACGGACCGACAGACGGACAGAGCCGAGTCCATAAGCTCCATAAAAATCCCGGTCGGGGGCCAATGTTTTTCCACAAAAATGGATATGTCCATCCCCGTCCCAATCAGTCATCTCAAACAGACCCAGTACTTCAGTGACCATCTATACTATAGGGTCTTTTTTCCTGCTACATTTGATCAAAATCGAATTGGCCGTCGTGTGCACATAGTCAAAAAATTAAAAACACACCAAAGTGAAAATTAAAAAAAAAAAAATCGCCCAAAATACAATTTTGGATAAGAATCAACCTTCGTGATGTTGTGCACTCTCTGGCCTTTCTAATTCCACGGTTTGGTGAAGATCCGATGAACAGTTTTAGAGATATCGCTTAATCAAAGTCGAAAGCAGCTAAAAACTAACCTAAGTGAAAATATCAAAAATTCAGTTTTTAATAAAAATAAAAAATAACCCTTTAGTGATGATCGTCACTGTGTGGTCTTTCTTTCTAAGAGGTTTGATGAAGATCTGATGAACTGTTTTAGTGAAAGTCCAAAAACAGTTAAAAAGCAAATTTGTGAAAATTTCAAAAATTCGTCAAAAATTCAATTTTTGACAAAAATCAAAATAATTTCCTCAGTGCAAATCAGCATTATATGGTCTTTCTTCCTTCAAGAAGAGCTAATGAGCTGTTTTCGAGATATCCCGTAAACAAAGTCTAAAAACAGCACTGATAGCACCAAAATTTAAAAATCGCCAAAAATCCAACTTTTATCAACCCACCACAAAATTTGGCGTGCATTAAGCTACGGTCATGTGAGTACGCTTTGCAAAATATCAGACCAAACGGCTTATGCATCTAAGAGTAATGAGTGGTAACGAACGAAAAGACAGACAGACAGACGGCTCGACAGACAGACAGGCGAACACAGCCCAATCCATAAGCCGTAGGGCTAATTAACCAATCGACGATGGATAAATAGAGCCAACTGAACCCCTCCCCGCATCCCCTGGCCGATGGACAAATAGAGCCACTAGCACCCCCCCCCCCCCCCCCCCACCCGGACCAATTCTGTGCTGTCTATTCTAACACCTCTCGCATCCCATTCTTGAGAGCAAATTTGATAACTTTGCATATTGCACACATAAAACTCCCACATTCAACCCTTAACCCCTGATATTTGGTGCAAAAAATACCAGCCAAGAATCAGAAATGACATATTTCAAGATGTACGCATTCCGCCATATATATCAAACAGCTAATGGGGAAAAAAGGTTATTTAACTAACTTATCACTCACTCAATCGGTTATTACTTTAATGTACGCATCATTCAGTTAGGTCAAGTTTCTCGGAAATTTTCGGCTTCTATATTTAAGCGCAAGGGTGATACCTTAATTAACTTAGTCAATAATTGGCTTTTTACTTAGCAGATGCAATTAATGAGGTACGTTTAACGGCCTTGCTTGTCACTTTTTATGCCTGTCACTCTATTGCGACATGTTGGCAGACAAACTGCAAGTCATATCACGTGATAAGTGCACGGGAAGATTTCATTGGGCGATTGCGTGTATGACGTCATGCCGATACTCTGTGTCTCCAATAAGAAAGATCACATTAAAACCGAGAGTACTTGAGGGTTCGAGTACAGGCAGGTTGATTTAACAATGCCCACATCCGCTGTGGTCCCTACCACAAAACATTGACATAAGACAGTCTCTACATTGTGTACACTACATGATATTTACAGTTCGGTGACCTAAAGCAAACAACCCCCCCCCCTCCCGCTTCCCCCCCCCCCCAACCAACCTTTCATGATGTGTTTCTGCTCAATTTTCGACATGCACCAAAACGTACAGGTGTCGCAAAATGACAGGTAAATTTCATTATTTGAGATGGACATTTCACCAAAGTGCTGTTAGACTATAGTAAAACGTCAATACGAGAAACGCCTTTGGAACCAGGATGATGGTCATTACATAGGGGCGTTCTCAAAACACACACATATGCAAGAAATAACAGGCAAATGGAACAAAATTCCTACTGTTTTAGGTAGCTCCTGAACGAGGTGTTCGTAAAATCAGGTTTTACTGTATAACGGGTTGATCATTAAGTCTACAGGTGCTCCTGTATAACGGGTTGATCATTAAAAATACAAGATTTCCTTAACGACCTTCAATAAACCGTATGGTGGATGCTGAGCCATATTTTCATCCATCTTGGCCCCTGACACAGCATACAGAGAAACGGCCGGACCAAGAGAACCGGAAGCTGGCCGCGTGAGCTTCCTCAAGGCGTGCAGGTGGTGAACTAAGCAGGCCACGAAGTAGTTTTTAATATAAACGACACGTAAAAAGGGGAAAGAAGAGACATGAAAAAACATAAAAAACATGTGTGTGAGTGTGTGTGTGTATTTTCGCCAAAAACACATAAAACATTCATTTTAACAGAAATGCATGGTACAATGGTGTTGACAATCAAGTTTTAGCGCCACATTTGGCTTAGATTAGCTTTTTACGATTGTCAATACTAACCAGTGAGTCTTCGCTTTCTTCGCCCTTCTTCCAACACTTCCAAATCTTTATAGTGGTGTTGGGAAATGGGAGGAGACTGAAGCGTACTGACCAATCAAAAGAAAGACAACAATATCTAATTTGCATAAGTATGTTCCGCTGGAGGCCAGCTGATTGGCTGCAAACTAGCTGTAACATGTTAAGGTGGATAAGAAGAATTTTGAAGAGAATTTGGCATTTATTGCATTTTGGGGATTTAAATTACGACCAAACTGAGAAAAGCCCAAAATAAATAAATCTCTTTTTATTTTACCCTTAGAACTGTTCTCCAATAATCGCTTGCAGATTTGCTCTCACAGCTATATTCAAAGAACCCAGAGCATTCTCTTATTAAAAGATCTGAGTCCTTCGGTATAGCGCAACATACCTACAGGGTGGCTACAAAGATTCACTATAACATATGTACAAACATGCTGAAAGAAATAACATGCAAGGCTTGGCGGGCGAATAAGCGACGTCAGAACAACTTCAGGCAATTCGATAGATAGAGTACAAACAGCCCAACTGAAACGACATGACTGGGACCGAGAAAATACAGTACGGCCCCACTGAAACGATATGTCTAGGACTAAGAAAATACAGTACGGCCTCACAAAAACGACATGACTGGGACCGATAAAATACAGTACGGCCTCACTGAAACGACATGACTGGGCCCGAAAAAATACAGTACAGCCTCACTGAAACGACATCACTGGGACCAAGAAAATACAGTACAGCCTCATTGAAACGACATGACTGGGACCGATAAAATACAGTGCGACCTCACTGAAACGACATGACTGGAACCGAGAAAATACAGTACAGCCTCGCTGAAACGACATGTCTAGGACCAAGAAAATACAGCACAGCCCCACTGAAACGACATGACTGAGCCCGAAAAAACACAGTGCGACCTCACTGAAACAACATGACTGGGACCGAGAGAATACAGTACAGCCTTACTGAAACGACATGACTGGGATCGAGAAAATACAGTACAGCCTCGCTGAAAAGACATGACTGGGCCCGAAAAAATACAGTGCGACCTCAGTGAAACCTGACTGGGACCGAGAAAATACAGTACGGCCTCACAGAAACGACATGTCTAGGACCAAGAACTACACTACAGCCTCATTAAAGCGACATGACTGGGACCGAGAAAATACAGTACAGCCTCACTGAAACGACATGACTGGGACCAAGAAAATACAGTACAGCCTCACTGAATCGACATGACTGGGCCCGAAAAAATACAGTGCGACCTCAGTGAAACCTGACTGGGACCGAGAAAATACAGTACGGCCTCACTGAAACGACATGACTGGGACCGAGAAAATACAGTATGGCCTCACTGAAACGACATGTCTAGGACCAAGAAAATACAGTACAGCCCCACTGAAACGACATGACTCAGCCCGAAAAAATACAGTGCGACCTCACAGAAACGACATGACTGGGACTGAGAAAATACAGTACGGCCTCACTGAAACGACATGACTGGGACCGAGAAAATACAGTACGGCCCACTGAAACGACACGACTGAGACCGAGAAAATACAGTACAACCTAATTATGACGACATGACTAGGACCGAGAAAATGTGTCATTATAGTTTGAAGCAGAGAAAAGGTGGCATGGGTTCAGATAGTTACATCGTTGTAAGTCGAATGCCGCTGTATCCGATGTCGTTTGACAGATGTCTGCAGCAGATGTTCAACAACACCAGACTGAAAACAAACTTGGGACAGACCGAGGGTGGGAAGAACTATTTTCTGCTCCCCTGATGGCTGGTGATTCCTCGCCCCGAGTTGAATTCTCGCCCTGAGTGAATTTTTCGCCCTGAGTGGATTCCTCGCTCTGAGTGGATTCCTCGCCCTGAGTGGATTCCTCGCCCTGAGTGGATTCCTCACCCTAAGTGGATTCCTCGCCCTGAGTGGATTCCTTCTGCTAAGTGGATTCCTCGCCCTGAGCGGATTCCCCGCCCTGAGTGGATTTCTCCCCCTCAGTGGATTCCTCCCCTGAGTGCATTCCTCGCCCTGAGTGGATTTCTCCCCCTCAGTGGATTCCTCACCCTAAGTGGATTCCTCGCCCTGAGTGGATTTCTCCCCCTCAGTGGATTCCTCACCCTGAGTGGATTTCTCGCCGATTCCTCAACGAGTTAATTTCACATTCCTCGCTTCATGCCTAGAAAAAGCGCAGTGTCGTTTTCACCAACTTTCCCTCCTATTTTCTTTTCCCTATCAGTCTGATGTTGAAACTGTTCGTCAAGATCAGATGTCTAAGTGCATAATAATTACACCATATGCGGGTAATCGAACCCGTGGTGTGAAAGAATGTTGGATTTTTCAAGGCCCACCCCATTCATCATCGAATCACATCCGCGAATTGAAATAAGTAATATTTGAATATGACAAACGAAACACTGAAGTCATATACAAGGACCATTAAAACACAAGTACGGCAAGTAGGCAAACTGAGAGAAAAATCAGGGCTCGGGCTTCGTTATTTATGTAGCTTCAGCACACAGTGGACACCAGGGCTACTTTCAAATACATCATAACTAGACAGTTGGAAGGTGGCCCAAAGTATTTACGACGAACGATTACAATCTCGCATTGCCCACCCCCTCCCTTCCCCCCCCCCCAAAAAAACACACCACAATAAATATCTTCTCACTAAATTCAACAGGGCTCAGGTTATAGAGACCCCCTCCCCCTCCCCCACCCCTCCCTCCCCCTCCACTAAACAGATCTATCGAAACGAAAAACGCCCTAAATAATTAATAATTAATCAACCGCTTGTTTTCCTTCGATTCAAAACAACAATTAGAATACGTGTCGTGTAATATGAAACCCTGTCTCGTACAATCAACTGCCTATTTGTGATTGGTTTTTACCGATAAAAACCTTTCTAAAACTATATCAGCCATAGGATTTTGAGGCCTCAAAGTACTAACGTCCGCAGAGAAGATACAATGGTCTGAGAAACTATGACGTCAGCGGTCAAAGACACAACAAACACCAGCGCACTGGTTTGTCACAATCTCTTGTGGGTTCACCCGATGTGTTGACGAAATGCCAAACAGACTGGCAAAAACCACCAAGCTGTGACTGTGAGTGACTGGGCAGAACGCACACATATGGTTACATATAGACAGCTACAAATAAGCATGCACCAATGTTAGTTGATTAATGCGATATTATTTTCGTTCCGTCTTGACTCTCGATTCTCTGCCCACCCCCCCCCCCCCTCGACTCTCGAATCTGCCCTCGATTCTAGAATCCCCCCTCTCCTCCGACTCTCAAATCCCCCCCCCCCCCCAGCACGGATAATTTCTGAGATATCAGGTGTCAAGGGAAAATTTTCACTAATTTTCATTAACGACGCGATACCTTGCGCCGCACCGCCAATTCAACGTTCGACTTATTTGGACAGCTACGGACAAATGATTCGTGAAAACAGCCTTAAGTAACTTCGGCCGTGACGTTTTCAATACTCAAAGGTAATGGGTTAGGGAATAGGAAGGCACGTCAAAATTTAGACCTACATCTGAGAGGTAAAGGCACACATATTTTGCCCCATCACCCAAACGGCTCCTATTTTAGCATTTGGCATCTCAGGACCATTGAGGATGCACACTTGCCAAAAATAAGTGAATCTAATTTTTGCGAAAGCGGTGATTAGATAACATGCAGACGTGATGAACACTCAATCAGAGAGAGAGAGAGAGAGAGAGAGAGAGAGAGAGGGGGAGAGAGAGAGCGAGAGAGAGAGAGAGAGAGAGGAGAAAGAGAGAGTGAGAGGAGAAAGAGAGTGAGAGAGACCGAAAGAGAGAGTGAGAGAGGGACAAGAAGAGAGATCAAAGTATGCTTTGTACTGCGAGTTAGGACCAGAATTCTGTGTGCAGAATGGTATGGGTGCCTGAGCTGGTAATCGGCAATTGTTCGTGAGTAAACACACATATGTTGCACACAAACAGACTTCCAATACAACAGGTACCCATAGAGTTTTAACAATAAACAATAAAAATAACAGTTTTTAGTTGTTGTCATTGAACACCTGGAAAGTCTGCAAAGGTCAACGCCATTCTAACTTCCGAGATGATATTAGTGTGGGAATGAGATGGATGACACCGGATACACAAAAAATACCACAAGTAAACCTACACCAAGCATTTAATTAAATTAAACGACCATTTCTTTTAACCCAAACAATTAAAGTCGGAGAAAGCGAAACGCAACACGAGTAAAGCACGGAGGTAGCTGTTTGGCTGAGAGATACACACACACCCATGCTGCTGCTCTCAGTGGTGCTGCCGCGCCAAGACCCACCGTTGCCGGTGAGAAGGGTGAGCAGGCAGCATAATAAAGCAAAGACTAACCTCCGTCACAATAAGCCCGCGAGCGACGCTGCTGCTGCTGCCAGACTACCCTTTCCTTGTTCAAGGAAACTGGTAGCGGTCGTGGACAGCTGCAAAAAACAGTGACAGCGCTGTGCGAGTGACACGAAGCTAAATAAGGGTCATGTTTCACCCCTTATACCTCCTCCCCAACCCCACCCCTGAATGAACAACTACGTCTCACGACGTCGTCTGCCCTACACACACGCATGTAGTGTTCATGGCAGAATTCGGGAACGCTACAATCTTGCTGTTTTGGACTTTTAAGCCACGCATCACTTCAAGGCATTGCAAGGAATTTGGGAATCCATGCACATGGGGAGCATCTGAATTACAGCGGACAACATTCATAAATATAATATGAGACATGACTTGCGTTTCTGTGACCTCTCTACAAAAGCCTTTTTTTAAATTTCTAATGTTCCCTTCTAGAATAATGCCACCCGAATGGGAAAAAGCGTGAAGTGGATTAGTACGCTAGCCATAAATCTAAACTCATGTGTAAGTCAAATAAGAACTGATGACATGATTATATATGAGAGCAAATTTGCAAGCGCAGCAGAACGGAGAAAACGCCGTACACTTTTTTACTTTGACACATGAAAAAAGTTATGTAATACGAAATCAGCACAGGATTATACTTAAATGGATATTTAATTTTTTGACAATTTAATTCAGAAAACCATTAGTTAACCCGACACTGCCGGGAGAATGACAAACATGTACAATAAAGCAGAGTACAAATGAGCAATACATTGTTTTAATCGATATTTGTTTCACGAGATTCCATTACACAGGGACGTTACAAGACGTCGGTTAACAAATATATCGGATTAAACGATGTTGGCCGAAGTGAGGTTTACTGCATTACAAACAATTTTCAAAAAGCAAATAATAATAATAATAATAATAAAAATAATACAAAAAAGCCCTTTTCATATTATAGACAACATTCATCCTCTACACGTATGTTTCTAGCTGTGCTTCGAGTATAAAAATAAAAAAAAACATAATCATTCTTTGAAATTAGTTACACAAAAATATGAAACTTACTTCAAACATAATTTTGAAAATACAGTTCTTTGCAATGTGAAGAACAGCAGGCGAGCAGCAATATGGTTTTTAATCGGCTATAACGAATACAAAGACATCTCAAATTTCATCGACAATTAAGCCCAGTAGAGTGTACAACTGACATACTTTTTCCGGTATTGATCCCTGAGCTCGGTGACCAGGATGGAGAATTCGCCAAAGGTGATATGATCAACAGGAGTGCGGCCAGAGCACTCGCAGGCACAGTGCACAAGTTCATTAACTAAAATAAAAACACGTGCACACCATTAGAACAATACACAGAGATTACTCACAAAAACACAACATACTGTTTTTTTTGTTTTTTTTTAAATTACTGAATAATGTCGCAATTAAATCTGACTAAATACAATAACTGCTAAATCACAACCCAATGCCCACCAACCAGGGTCGAAACAACACGGTGGAATTTACCAATAAAAAATATCAACCACAAGCGTTCCGTAAAATGGTTTCCCAACAAAACACAGGCCACTAAAACGCACGTGATTACTAATATTTCGCATGTCTCAACGAATCATAATAATAAGAGAGGTATGCAAAATGTTAACCCTCACAATACCTTGCGACTTGGTTGGATAGATCCGAATTTCATTGAGGGCACTTCGTGTTTGATCTCCAGTGAGAACTCCCATGCTGCCGGCATGGCGGCCAAACAGTTCCCATAACTCACTGGAAAACAACAAAGGAAGTGCCTTCATCTGATTACTGAAAGCAGAGCATTTTCAAAGACTCCCACAATGGTTTGCTGCTTTAGCTCAACCACCTTTCGATGTTGTCACTCAAAACTGCGACAAAACTGTTGACTTTGGGTGTCAACGGGTGTATGTCCCGTCACACATAACCGCTGACTTTGACTGGGAAAGTTCATAGTTAAGTATAAAAAAAAAGTATAAAACGATATTGAAAAGTCATATATAGCAGAAAATTCGTTCCAGATATTCTGACATGGATAATACGAGTAAATGAAGTCTCAATTGAATTTGTTTTTGTTCAACACAAGAATGTAACGCCAGACTCTAATATTCAGCTAACTGCAATTCTAACTTCCCGAGATGACATTGATGTACATTATTGTGTAGTACGTGGTACACAATTCTTATTCCAGTTAAGTTAGTTCCCTTTCTTCCTATGACAGTAAAATATCCATGGCCATCAGTATTTGGCATCTATGGTCATTTAACTTATTGGACCTGGGATCCTTCCATGTCATTCGCACGCAGTAAGATAGAAAGGGGCTGCTAGGACTGTACGCTAGTTTGCAAATTCGTAAATTTCTAATGGAGGCTCGGATTCGAATACAAATTCTTTAGGCTAAATTATAAAGAAAACATAAGGAAAGAAACATAAAATTCTAATTTTCTTTTTTTATAACTAAACGTCCAATATCCTTATAGGAGTTATCATTTTACATTTTATTCTACAAACATACGGGGGGAGTAGAACAATTGCTTGGAGTACGAGGGAGAATAGATAGAACTGGTCACAATCATCATAATTAGTGAGTCTTACTTTCCGACTCCACTAAATAAACCAGTTGCAAATTTGGCAAAAGAAAATTGTCTTCAGCCACGGACGATTTTTTTATTTCACCAATTTGAATCAACTGTAACCAGTCGTCCCCTCCCCATAGACCCAAATTGGTGAAATGAAAACCAACATTTCCCGTAGTTAAAAACGATTTACATTTGTCAAACATCGTGAAATAAGCATTATTTTTGCGTTGAAAGGGTTACTTCATTTGCATCGGGCTCCTTTAGTGCAGTTGGAATTTAACACAATTGATTGTCACAAATTATGATCCACGGCAAACATTTTTATTTCCCCGTCCTTGCAAAAATTTGTGAATAGTGCAGTTTTGATAATTTTCAGTCTGTTGTTCAAACATTTCCCCATACGTTCAACCCATGGCAGAGAAAATCAAACTTTAGTGTCTTTTCTTATTTGTTTCCTTATGTTTTCTCCGCATTGGAAACCCGCGAATTTCTTCTACTGAGCATCCGCACTCAGAACCGTGAACTGGCTCATTCTGACTAAAATTCAGATGAAACAGATCACTAAAAGTCATATGAAATTTTGCCAACCCTTCCGATTGAGATACACCTTATTTGCGATACCTGACAAATAAAAAATAAAAATGTTTTCACCCGCGAAAGGTTTTCTTTTCCATTTCACCAATTTGGATCCACTGTAACCATTCCTTCTCCCCCTCGTACATAAGCCAAATCACTTTGGGCGTTCTGAATAAAATGCCTAAAAATTATGCGTTTCGAACACAAACTCACCGGGTAAAAAATGAAAGAAATGGTAAAGATATTTCGCTTAAATATCAAATCGTGTTTTAACAACATGTATGCTATTTCAAAAATTACTTAAAAGTTTTAACGAATACTTTTATGTTCCGAGTATGAGCGGTTTTTTTTTTTTTGCTATATTATTTTCTATATTTTTCCATCATTTTTTTCATGCTTTTTACCCGTTTCCCTCCTAGTCGAAATTCAAAATTCTTTCGCATTTTATTCAAAACACCGAATTGTGGTTTTGCTTATAAGCCAAATCACACTTTGGGTGTTCCGAATAAAAATGCTCAAAAATTAAGCGTTTCGAATAAAAAAAACCGGGTAAAAAATGAAAGAAATGCTAGAGATTTCGCCTAAATGACAAATTTCTCTTGCACCAAAGATCAGTTAGGCTTTTAATAACCCATATGCTATTTTAAAAATGCATTAAAGGTTTGAACAAATAGTTTCAAGTTTCAATTTCTTTTATGTTCCGAGTATAAGCTGTATTTTTTGCGATATTTCGTTTATATTTTCCTATCATTTCTTTCATTTTTTACCCAGTTCCCTCGCAGTCGAAATTCAAAATTGTTGCGCATTTTATTCGAAACACCCAAAGTGTGATTTGGCTTATACACAGAACTGTCAGAAGTTCTACGGTACGAGTAGATCTTGTGTGTGTTGTCATAATGAAACTCAATAATTTAATCTTATCTTGAAAGTTACTCTCATTTACTGACCCAGTTATTTCCCCAAATATCCAATCATTTTTCTCGGCACACATTTGTATTCACTGAGGACATATGTCCATGTCTTTAACAGAACTTCATTCTGGTGTTTAGAAACATTTTTGTTGGCAGCAAGGGGGCTCGACGGGGAAAT
Organism: Protula sp. h YS-2021; assembly: GCA_949752745.1. Taxonomy (NCBI): domain Eukaryota; kingdom Metazoa; phylum Annelida; class Polychaeta; order Sabellida; family Serpulidae; genus Protula; species Protula sp. h YS-2021. The sequence goes on along the minus strand of OX457033.1, from coordinate 24,883,007 downwards.
ACCGTAAACAATAGGCAAGTTTTTTCATTTACATTGGTCTAACATGTTCGCATCGGGCAGTACAATATAGTTTTAATATTTGCGATATACAAATGACAGAAGCTGGATAGATCAAGTTTTACCTTCATAACAGGTAATAAAACTATCAATTCAGGAAGCAGCAAAAGCCTGTTTATTTAACAGACTTGGTCACAACATCAAACCAACCACATAAAAGTAAAAACAATGCTATGACGTCATTACTGAATTTCCAGAGCAAAGAAGTTCCACAAAAAATAAGATTTAAGAACGCTGAAATATATCCCGAAATAACTCGGGAATAAAATTGAAATTTTCAATAAAAGTTATGTTCCAACGTCTGCAATGTTTCAATTATAGAAAATGAAAGCTGAATTATATAAAAAGAAATAAATACGCTGATGTGGCTATCGACACATGTTTTCCACGACTAACCAAAGGTACATATACGTCGAACCTTTCTTTTCGTAATCTGATAAGGAAAACAAAAACAAAATATCAGACCTCAGAAAATCACTTGCGAACTGCGGAAAGAAATGACATATACTGAATACATTATTAAACTTAACATTTCAAATCTTGTAAAGTGTTAGCCAAAGAGAACTTTTTCGCTGTTTTACTTCAAGTGTAGTATTTAAGAATCCAAAGCGGTATGAATTTGTATAAAATCCCATTATACATTTTAAAATAGGTCTGATCATGTTACAGACACAATTTTCCAGGCTTATGACGGGATCCACAGGTGCCAACATTGTCCCAAACTGGTCATTAAACACTGGTAGTGACAGCTTGTCTGATACATAAATTTTGCAGAAACTATTTGTATAATTGACCGTGTAACGCCTAGTTGTAAAAATGAGAATGACAAACATGTACAATAAAGCAGAGTACAAATCAGCAATACATTGCTTTAATCGATATTTGTTGCATGAGATTCTATTATACGAGGACGTTACAAGATGTCGGTTAACAAATATATCGGATTAAACGATGTCTGAAAAAGTGAGGTTTACTGCATTACACAAACAATTTTCAAAAACCAAATAATAATAATAATAATAATAATAATAATAATAATAATAATAACAATCAAACAAAAAAGACCTTTTCAAATTATAAACAACATTCATCCTCTAAACGTATGTTTCTCGCTGTACTTCAAGTATAAAAATCAAAAAGAAACATTATCATTCTTTGAAATTAGTTACACAACACAACACAAAATACTTTACTTTCAGTAATCAGATGAAGGCACTTTCTTCGTCGTTTTCCAGTGAGTTATGGGAACTGTTTGGCCGCCATGCCGGCAGCATGGGAGTTCTCACTGGAGATCTCAAACGAAGTGCCCTCAATGAAATTCGGATCTATCCAACCAAGTCGCAAGGTATTGTGATTGTTGAAATCCCTTTCTTGTTATCATTATTTAATGAGAAATGCAAAATATTAGTAATTACGTGCGTTTTAATGGTTTGTGGTTTGTTCGGAAACCATTTTACGGAACGCTTATTGTTGATATTTTTATTGCTAAATTCCACAGTCTTGTGGGCATTGGGTTTTGATCTAAAAGTTATTATATTTAGTCAGATTTAATGCGACAATCTCAGAAAACTTATGTGAGAAATGTATTTAGTAAATTAAGAAAATTATTGCATTTTTGTGAGCAGTTTCTGTTTGTTGTTTTAATGATGTGTGCGTGATTTTTTTTTACATAATGAACTTATGCACTCTTCTCTTGCATCACTTTTGTTGTCTTTGAAGTTTCATGTTTTAGTTTATCTAATTTGCTGGTAATGTTTCTGTTGATTTTTATACTTAAAACACAGCGAGAAATACATTTCGTGAATATGATTGTCTGTAATACATAACACTTTTTTATTTAATTATTTTTTTTTCTTTTGAAAATTGTTTGTAATGCAGTAATCGTCACAAACATCGTTTAATCAGACATCTTTGTTAAACCGACAACTTGCAACATCCTCAAATAATAGAATCACGTGTAATCAATATTAGCTAAAACGATGTATTACTTGATTATACATTGCTCCATTAAACACGTTTGTCATACTCGCGGTGAAATCGGTTAATCTATTGTTTACTGAATTTAATTGTTAAAAAGGGTCACTAGAAATCTTTTAAGTATAATCCTGTGGTGATATCTTGTTGCATAACTTTTTAATGTGTAAAAGTAAAAAGTGTACGGTGTTTTCCCCGTTCTGCTGCACATGCAAATTTGCTCTCATAATCTTATCCTCAATTCTTATTTGAGTTATATGTAGGTTTAGATATATGGTTAGCATACTGATCCACTTCACGTCTTTTCCTATTCGTGTCGCATATTTCTAAAAAGGAACACAAGAAATTTCTAGAGAAGGCTGTAAGACCGAAGCTTTCCTGAGTTCCTCCGTGAACACTACATACATGTGTCTAAAGCAAATAGCATCTCTAAAATGTCTGTATGCCGTACTGAGAGGTACTTTTTCATTCAGGGGTGGTGTTTGGTGGGAAGGAGGGTTGTGGTGTGGCATGACCCTTACTTAGCTTCTTGTCACTCTCACAGCGCTGTCACTGTTTTTGCAGTTGTCGAAGACCGCTTCCGATTTCCTTGAACAAGGAAAGAGTAGTCTCGCGGTTCATTTGTTTAGTTGAGTGTTACCAAATCACTAAAGTGTTTCTCTCTGTTTTATGATTTTATACCCAAATGCTTGGCAAAAACTTGCTAATAACATATCACGTACTGTTGTCATCGGCATCCATGATCTAGATGTAAAACAGTTGGAATATGCACAGCTCATACTACCTGAAAGTTTTTTTATTAGTGAGCAACATGAAAAGTCTGCGGGAAAGTCACATTATCGTACTTTCAATTTCCTTGCGTAACCTTTAGACTCAAAGACTGTGGTCTTTGATCTGTAATCTGTGTCTTGAGGTCACAGAAGGGTTCAGCATTCACTGACCATTCATCTAAAGACAATAAAACTTTCCATTAATAAAGTCACATGTTTATTATTGATTTTTTTTTTAAAATGAGTTACCCGTATGGGCACTTTTTGAATTAGGTTTACGAGTGGTTGGTCGATATATAGTGCCCAGTGAAAACGAGACGATTTTTAAACGTTCACATTTTACGTAGAACTTTTTTCTTTAAAAACAAAATTTTAATAATTTAGTTTAGAAAACAAAGTAGGGGAAAGTAAGGGTTCTGAGCCAGGAAGTGACGTCATTTTACCCCCTAGGAAATTTTTTTTTGGGTGGCAGGTGGCATAGTGGGTGGCCCTTAGAAGGGCCTAAGATCTTTTACTGCTGCCGGACTCAGTAAACTTTCACCGCATCTTGAACAGGTCTGCTGCACTGCGTTAACTGTTGACCATTGAAGTGGAAGTGATCGGTTGTTATACCGCAAGAGAAGCACCGTATCGTGCAGTCGCCGTGCAAGGCCGTTAGCTGCGTCCAACGCGATGCACAGTATATGCAGAGCTGGTGACCGCATTCTGCCAATACCCGGTCCGGGGAGAGCATACATCCGCATCCAACACAGAATTCAAGATCCTGTTGTAGGTAGAATCTGCCCCATGCCGGGTACTCTTCTTCATCCAGGCGGGAGGGAGTTGCCTCCCCCAGCATCATGCATCTGAAAAACGCCTGGTCATAATGTCCAGCCGCAATGTCTCGCAGTCGGTTTCCGAGAGTCACCATCTTATCAAAAAACACTGGCACGCATAGCACTGAGGCCTCGGCTGGGTCTGGCAGCAGCTGGAAGAAGAATAAGCGGTATGGTGGTGTTGCAGGCGGAGTCACATGCACGTGAACTTCCCCCACTTCTCTCAATGTCAGTGCATCATTCAAGGCAAAGAAAAGCTCCATGTTGCAAAGTGGTTGTGAAGCCAAACTGAAATGACTTGCAGTTATATACCATCTGAAGAGAGCCCCCCCCCCCCCCCCCCGAGGCGGCAGTCGAGATTTTTTTTCTTTTTTTGGGTGGCAGGTGGCAGTCGGGACAGACCAGCATTGCGTCGTAATTCTAAAATGGCAATAATAAATAGTAAATATAATGTATAAATGTAGAAAAGAGATCAAAAATACAATATAATATTAATAAAACAATTTAAAAAGATGGGTTTTGAGTTGAGATCTGAAAGTCATTCGTGATGTATTCTGACGAATTTCAAGCGGAAGATCATTCCAAAGTTTAGGCCCGTAAACAGCAAAACTGCAGTCACCAAAACGCGAACGTGACCGGGGAACTTTCAGTAGCATTTGACTAGATGAACGAAGAGATCTGGATGGTTCATATGGCACTAGAAGATCGCAGAGATACTGTGGTCCTTCACCTCGGACACATTTAAAACATATTAGCAAAATCTTAAACCAAATACGAGCTTCAACCGGCAACCAATGCAAAGATATTAACGTCGGTGTTATGTGATCCGATCGTTTTAGTTCAGCAATAACACACGCTGCAGAATTTTGTATTCTTTGAAGTTTTTGAAGGAGAGATTTGTTCACTCCAAATAACAAACTGTTGGCATAGTCTAGCTTGGAGATAACCAATGCTTGCATTAGTGTTCGGGTAGTATCGTAGTCAAGATATTTGCGAATTTTTGAAATAGCTCTAAGGTTGATAATGGCATTTTGACACTTTGAGGTAACAAACGCCTTCATGGATAGATTGTAATCAAAAATAACTCCAAGATTTTTTACTGACGTACTCCTAGCAATTTCACTATTTCCAACACAGATCTCAAACGAGGGTATTTGGCGCGTGCTATGGGGTGAACCAATAACAATAATTTCGGTCTTATCATAAGAACTTAAATTGATAAGTTTATAAATGTTATAAGATCTAACTTTACATCAACATAGATAATGTTAAGTCATTTCATAGTCATACTGTTAAAATTGTATACAGTCGCATATGACTTTCTACTCAACCATCTTCTGACAGTCACTACATTTATACACATCCATTTTCTGAAGCATGAGATCCACTGACGTCATTTGCTTCTTCAGCATTTGCCAGTCTTTCAATGACAACAAAATTCCCTTCTTGGTAGGATATAACCTCCCAGATGCATGATTCGTAATATATTTACGAATGTTAACCATCACTTTCTGTTGATATTTCACCAATTTAATATAACTTTCTCCATTAATGGGTATCATAACCAGTGAATCGTCTACACGCATTTTCATGGTGCTATCAGCTTTACGCTCCGGTTCTCGCTTCATATTAGACCCTGTCTCAATTTTTCGCATTTTACATGACGCCGTCTTAGCTGGTACCTCATCTCGTTTTATCTTTCTAAAATGTGGCCGCTTTTGACGCTGCTGACATGACTTCACCTTGGACTTTACCATGGGCACTGCCTTAGACTTTGCTGTAGGTATTGTCTCAGGCTTTGCTATAAAATTTTCTGCAGGCATTGTCATAGATGGTAGTTGTTGTTCACTCACTGCAGACGTGTTCACTCTTCAGTATCTTGATACAGAATGTGCGTTATGTCTGAGGGCAGGTGCCTTTTATGCTCTATAGTGAGTTGTCTTAATATGTTGAACATGTTGAACAACAACATGTTGAACATGTTGAACAACATGTTGAACACATTGAACAAAATTTTGAACAACAACATGTTGAACATGTTGAACATGCTGAACATGTTGAACATGTAATCAAAATATGATGTGTAACTTGTCCAAGCTTGTTAAAATTGCTGACTCAGCAGAATTTAAACTAAACTGAATCAAACAGTGAACTTTTCATACAAATTGGTTAAGTATAACGAAAGTTAGGTCAATTTTAAGTTAAAATGGAGGCATGCGACAAAAAATGTATACAGCCGTCGGTGCAACTAGCCCACGACTATGTTAAAACTAGATATAAAATTGAATCAAACAGTGAAATTTTCATACAAATCGGTCAACTATAGCGAAAATTATCGCAATTTTAAGTTAAAATGGCGACTTGTTGCAAAAATGCATACAGTAGTCTGTGCAAGTAGCCCATGATAACGTTAAAACTTTACATAAAACTGTATCAAATGGTGAAATTTTCATGTAAATCGGTCAAGTATATTGAAAGTTATCTCAATTTTAAGTAAGAAGGGGGTCTGTCCCGGCTAGGGGGGGGGGGGCTGTCCGGACTGCCAGCTAGGGGGGTCTGTCCCGACTGCAGGTTGGAATCCCCATTACCATACTACTGCTAGCAATGTTTATTTTTACCACCTGTTACAGTATCCATAGCAACGCCGACTTTGCCGGCTGTCTGTTTACAAACACTGCATAACAAGAGCTGTGTGTGTTTTAGTGTACCACAGTAGACTTTGTACTTTTAAGCTATTTGAGAAAAGAATTACTCTAAGAGAACAGGCGAGAACAGGCGAGAACTTTTACATATTGAAAGAGCATTCTAAAAAATATGTACTAACGTTTTTCTTTTAATAAGAATGCTAACTCTTTTCGGATAGCATAGTAAATTGTTTGTAACATATTAATTTAGATTAGTAAGAGATAATATATTTAGGTGAGTTTTTTTCTGTTGTTTTGTGTTTGGACATTTTTAGTAAATAAATCCTACAATGCTGTAAAATGTTGCAAAACAGACTGGCCAGTCGAAATACACAATTCATAAACCAGTACGGGAGTACATGCTTAAAAAAAACTAGTCAACAAGAGCAATTTCTTTTCACTTTAAAGTAGATATAAAGCGGCAGTCTTGCAACAACTTCCTATATATTTTTTTTTATTTTCAAAACCAGCTGCACAGTCAAATCAAATAGTATTACGACACAATGCTGGTCTGTCCCGACTGCCACCTGCCACCCAAAAAAAAAAATTCTCGACTGCCGCCTATGGGGGGGGGGCCCTCTCTTCAGATGGTATATAACTGCAAGTCATTTCAGTTTGGCTTCACAACCACTTTGCAACATGGAGCTTTTCTTTGCCTTGAATGATGCACTGACATTGAGAGAAGTGGGGGCAGTTCACGTGCATGTGACTCCGCCTGCAACACCACCATACCGCTTATTCTTCTTCCAGCTGCTGCCAGACCCAGCCGAGGCCTCAGTGCTATGCGTGCCAGTGTTTTTTGATAAGATGGTGACTCTCGGAAACCGACTGCGAGACATTGCGGCTGGACATTATGACCAGGCGTTTTTCAGATGCATGATGCTGGGGGATGCAACTCCCTCCCGCCTGGATGAAGAAGAGTACCCGGCATGGGGCAGATTCTACCTACAACAGGATCTTGAATTCTGTGTTGGATGCGGATGTATGCTCTCCCCAGACCGGGTATTGGCAGAATGCGGTCAACAGCTCTGCATATACTGTGCATCGCGTTGGATGCAGCTAACGGCCTTGCACGGCGACTGCACGATACGGTACTTCTCTTGCGGTATAACAAGCGATCACTTCCACTTCAATGGTCAACAGTTAACGCAGTGCAGCAGACCTGTTCAAGATGCAGTGAAAGTTTACTGAGTCCGGCAGCAGCAAAAGATCTTCGGCCCTTCTAAGGGCCACCCACTATTACGAAATAAGCGAAATGGTGTTGTGGTGTTAGTATGTCTGTGTGTGTATGAGAGTGTGGGAAATGCTTAAAAAAAATTTCTCGACTGCCTCCTAGGGAGGGGGTATGACGTCACTGCAGTGGAATGCCACCCCCCCAAAAAAAACAAATTTCCTTGGGGGGGGGGTAAAATGACGTCACTTCCTGGCTCAGAACCCTTACTTTCCCCCTACTAAACAAGTATTATATCTTAATGAAGGAGGCTTGAAAATATAGCTTAGATCAAGTTATTAATTTACAGGTTTTCTCATCTTTATATCACTCTAACATTTACATATCCATTCCTTCGTAATCACGTTGTAAGTGTCTATATTAAATTGAGATTCTAATAAATTCCTTTCTTTTTGAAATAGCATATTTTGCACTAGAATGGCAAGTGATGATTTGAATCAGGGTCACAAAACACATTAAAGAGAATGGTTCCATTAAGTACGGCTTATTACGTCTAAGAGCACTAACTCCATCTAAGTGTTAAGGTACAGACCAAATATGGAGTTATGATGATCAAAAATGAGAAAGGCAAATGCAGTACTTTTTCTAAATCATAATAGACGGCAATTGGAATTTCGAGGCTATCTTATGATCAGTGACCATACACTAAATACAGCTATCGCGTTTTTTTCAATCCCCTTCCGTTCCCGGCTTTTTTCCGTGGCCTTTTCCCATCTTTTTTATCCTTCCCTTACGCAAGGACTCTACGGGAGTCGAACCAAGAACAGTCAACAGCGCTTAGTATTAGAATGCAATAAAGCTAATGTTACATCGATATAGGACACACCACATTATTGAGGGATATTTTGACTAGCCGAAATAATAAAAAAGAAATAAAAAAACTACAAGCCATGCATGGTTATTACCTAAGGAACACTGCTGACCATTTCAAAACAATCAAACCAGAAGTGTGGGAGAAATCGTATTGTGAATATTTTCTACATGGACCCATAACCGACGACGGATAGCCAGTTGGTAAAAGATATAGGTCACTAACGAAACTCAGCTGGGCTAAAACAGTAGGTAAAGGAGCATTTTAAGTAAAAGTTGTCAGACGTACATAACAGGCGAATGCCTCCATTCGTGTGATAAAACCAGCTCGGCGAAGACCAGCCTCAGAACCACGGATGCCCACATTCATGTGATAAGGTTGTCTCGGACGAGTCCACTCATAGAATATATGAAGTTGATCCTATCAAAGAAAGCAATGGGAAGCATCGTAACTCTGACGGAGAGATATTAAGAGTACAAGCATGGAAGAGTTAACTCGAAGCAAGGTCCATTTGTGTTAAATGCTTATATTGGGCAACATTTTCAAAGCAACAGCCTTGAAGCTCAGTGGAATACAAGAGTATAAGTAACTAAAGAAAAAACCCATTGGCATAACTATCCGTATTGAACAGTCTGCTAACTTCCATTTCAAGAAGGCGAGTTCGTAGTTTGTTATGTAGGCGATAAAACATTATTTGTGTAATATTACAGTATTTCCATAATGTTAGTAGTTTTTTAATACAATAAAGGCCAACAGAGCACATTCATTTTCTCTCTTTCGTTTTTCTACTTCTTTCTTTGTGTTTTTATTCCATTAGCTTCAAATCGTTTTCACGTTTTATTGAGCTCGTACGACGTGTCGGAAAAATTAGCCGATACCAAAGCTACTCTAGAGGGCTGTTATGACCAATTAACACGGCATGTTGTATTTATTAAATATTTTATCTGAGTCACCGGAATATGCTATTGAAATTCTGCGATCTGCAGGTTTTGAGACTCTCTAGTACTTTCCAATTTTTCGCAAAGCACAGGCATGAATACATTTTCAGAACAACAAATGAAAAAGCTTATTTGATTGTAATTTGTATTTTGCTTTCCTTTGAAAAACATATGCAAATTTGATTTGCATATGTTTGACATTTCCTAAGTTATCTACAATTGTTATGACATTGTCTTAGATGGCTAATTCCTGTCTTTATTTTTAAATCTTTTGCGAAAGCCGGTCGGTGTGATTGGTCCTCTTTTTTTTTTTTGTTTCCGGAATTATGCAGTATCATAGACTTCCCTCAATAATAACTTTGTGGATAGCCCCGTCTAATTTTGAACATGGCGGGAGACACATAGAATTTGTATTATCGCCCATAAATTAAAACAAAATTAGATAGACACAGCACAGATATTCTCAGGTTTGTGAATTTAATTTGAGGAACAATTTATATTTTGAGGAGGTGTATCCATGTATGAAATTTGATGTATGAACCCTCTCAGCATTGACCTGGAAGACGGGACTGAAGTGTTTTGGACGAAAAACTTGACAGATATTGAGAATTTCCTAACAAAAGGGTAGTTTTCATTGCATCTTTGTAAATATTTGACATTGAAATGGTTGGGGGAATGCCTTATTCTTTTTTGCAGTATTTGTGCTTCCTTCAGCGTTTAAAAGTTCGATATAATTTACGAGTGGCCTATGCAATGAGCCAATTCGCACTTTCGGGTCTTTCCGGTGGAGGTGTTGTTTCGACTGCATTTTTTGGGATAAATTTTAAAGAAATATTAAGGGAAAAACATCAAAATTCTAATTTTCTTTTAACATGCACACTTTCAAATTTATAAATCCATCATATGAGCTTTTAAAAACTATTTTACATATTATTACCAATACAAGGCCCAAACCGTAGAATGGGACGGAGGGTAGAATGAGACATTTGACGCTGACCTGCTTTACTCATTTTACTATTGGATATCTTTAGATGCACATACTTTGGAAAGTGGATCTCATAATATTGTAACATAAAATTGAAAGTATCATTTGTTGTTCAAGAGAAAAGTTAATAAAACCAGCCAAATTGATCAGCTGTTTATTTGTTGACGTCGCCATCTTGGTCCTGGGACATCGGTTGTAACGCTGTTTGTGATTGGTTCATGTTCTGAGACATCAGTTGTAACGCTGTTTGTGAATGGTTCATGTTCAGGCCGACATTTTATGTCTCAAAGTTGTCTATTGTTTACCTTAGAAACACAATTTATACTTTTGTGTATTTTAATCTCCGTATACTGGGAAGTTGCTGTGTTTTGTATTAGCAATGTTTGGTTAGAATCTTTCTGTCTGTGGTATGTATTTTTTACGTGTAAATTGAGGGATATTTCCCTAAAATCATTAAAAACCCATAATTTTGTCCCAATAACTGTCTCGTCCTTGTAACATGTGAATATGTTTCTGGCAAAATAGAATTTTGATGATTTTTGCCGTTTTTTGTCATTTCTTTATATCCTTATCCCATCCGAATTCACCCGAAACGCAGAAACTTTTCGGCAAAAGTCAGTGCGAATTAGCTTATAGTTGCCCTGCGGGCGCTCTCATGAACAGAGTGTTAAAAATTATAAATTGTTTTTGTATTAGGTGGAGAACAGTAAGACAGTTCGTACTTTCGGATCTTTTAGATAAAGGTGTAGTTTCGACTGCATTTTATGACGCGAAATTATAAAGAAATGATAAGGGAAAACATCAAAATTCTAATTTTCTTTCAACGTGATCATTTTTAAATTAAATTAAAAAACCATCTAGTTATTTTTGTTGCTCTGTTAAAGTGGAGAAAATTACAGTGTTGCCACATCATCCTTTTTTAAAAGGATTATCCTTTTTTTAAAAAAAAGCCCGATTTTATCCTTCTTTTTATCCTTAAATACTTTTTTTTTATACTTTTAAAAAAAATTTCATCCTTTTTTTATCCTTTTTTTCGCTTTTCATCCTTTTTTTTTATTTTGATACTTTTTTCCCAGTTTTTTCCGTTCAAAATACCATTTTTTTCTAATTAGATATATGTTTTTTTTTCTGCTAGAATTTTTTCTCACTCTAGTCGTATTCCTTCATTATGCCATAATATTAACCGCTCTTACACTGTATGTATATGTAATTTCCAACTTTTTTGCCGGGTCTATTGTTAAAATCAATACATCTGTAGAAAAAGGGTATTTTTCATGGAACTGAAACGTATTCTTCGTAAACGTAATCAATATCTTATCACACTGTAAAATACCCAGTATTCTAAATGATGTTAAGTAGTTTTTATGCCCCAACCCTTCAGATTGGGGCCTATAGGTTTGGGGTGTCCGTCCGTCTGTCCGTCATCGCTTTATAGTATAAGTTGTCAGTTAACAAACTGCGATGACATAACTCTACCAGTAAACAATCCAGCCACAGAAATCCTACGTACAGTATGACTTTCGAGTAACAAAGCTAGCAGTTGCTGGCCTATAGCACCGTTGGCACATCTACTTCGGGTATCTGAGCGGGGATTTCTAAGGGGTGAGACGGGAGGCAGGAGGGTTTATAGCAACTGCTGAAAGGGGTCTCACTGTTAACGGCACAGGGGAAAGAGGTCGGATATGTACACAATAGGTCAAAAATATAGCAGAAAATATGTTAGCTAAACAAACAGGGAGCAACTCACGCCCGTGAGCGAGTTTGCTTCAAATTTAGCAATGTTTGAGTAGTCACCCCTAATTCTGCAAATAAGCGGTGTTTCCCATTTAAACAAGAAAAAGCTTTGCCTTCATCCGGTTTTACGATAAAGCGGTATGCAATTATCCAGTTAAAAATACATAATTTTATGCAATCAACCGATTTATACGTTTAACCAGTATGCGATTCAGTCATTTTATCTATCTAGACGTATTTGACGGTGGTATTTGTTAAATTAAACGAACAGATATTACGCATAGCCTGGAAATGTGTGTGTTTTCTAATATGCTTTAAAAGATTTCAAAAATTTCATTATTTCTGAAATATTTCAAAAATTTCAAATTTCATGAAATTTTTAAAAATTTCGAAATTTTTACCAGCCCTGCTTTATGCCCCTATGAATTTTGGGGGGGGGGGGGCGGTTGGGGCCTGCTTGTGTTTCACAAATACTTACTTGTTATTTCTTGAATGATTTTCAATAACTTCAATCTATAATTTTGAGTTGCATGTCCCTAGGGACCATCGATAAAGTACGTACGCACCTTTTTTTAAACCAGCCGACTATGTTGGGCTGGTCTTATCACATCAGTAGAGGGGTATCCGTCGTCTGTGTGTACGTGTGTAAACTTACTTAAAAATTTGAAGTTAAAATGTTTCTTCTCCCTCAGCTTTGATCGGATTCCTCTCAAATTTTATACGAATGTTCTCCAGAAAGGCCTCTCTTTAAAAAAAATTTTGGCGATCCGCCAAAAATTGGCTAAATAGGGGGGGGGGGGCATTTAAAATTTTTCCGTTGCCAATTTTCAAAATGCTTCTTCTCCCACAATTTTGATAGATTTTCTTCCAAATTTGTACGAATATTCTCTAGGTAGGCCTCTTGTGAAAAATTACTCTGGCGATCCGCCAAAAAGGGGCCAAATGGGAGGCATTTTTTAAATTTTTTGGTGTCTAATTTTCAAAATGCTTCTTCTCCCACAATTTTGATCGGATTCCTTTCCAATTTTGAACACTTAATCTCTAGGTAGCAGGGTTGGGTTTCTACCAGGTAGAAACCCTTTTTCCCCTACCGTGGGTAAAAACTAGGGTAATAACCCGGGGAAAAGGGTTTTTACCCGGTAGAAATGGTAGAAATAGGGTAGAAACCCCCTTAACAACAACTTACCACAACACCTTTGGGTATCTATCCGATCTACTTGTAAGTTTACATCCATATTTTATATCTACAGTTCATATCCACAAACAACGCGATTATAAAAATATTGTAACACAAAAATTGTCTAGCTAACAGTCTTTATACAAATCTAAACCTTCTACTAAAATGTGACGGGTGCATTTAATAATCCACTTCTTTTGCTCCTCGGAGCATGCGATAACAGAACACTAATTTTGATGCTTTGTCGTTGCCCAATCTGTTTCTGACTTTAGAATGAATAGCACCAAAGTTCGAAAATACTCTTTCGATTGAAGCTGATGAACATGGCGCAGATAACAGGTCAATAACTGTAGTAATAAAGTGTGCAGAAATGCTGCTATTTGCAGCGCCTTTCCACCAAGTTATTGGGTTAACTTGTCTTGCCGTATCCTTGAAATAATGCCCAGGAAATGGTGCAGTTTTGGCCTCAAAAAGGCAATCAGCGTTTCTGCGTTTTCTTCACATTTGTTTATGATAAATTGACACGCAATATCATTTTCTAAATTTATTTAATTTCCACTAAATACATTCAAAAGCTTAACTGTGTTTAGAAGCCTCAAAATACAATACTTTGGATTTCACAAAAATCATGTAGTATATAGACCCTCTTAAGATGTTTAACTAACAAACGGATGTGACCATTTCTAACATCAAAGTAGTATCGCGCTGATGTTTACCGATTACTCCAGGGAAAACACATCCCTTTGTCAGGTATTACTTCTTACATAAATAGTCTGTTCGTTAATATCACAAGACCATTGCATAAGAGCAACTGCACAGCATACATAAGAAGAAATATTTGACAAAGGGATGTGGCTTCACGTGAGTAAAGTAAACAGTGGTGGTGGATATGAATTGCATGAAAGATAATTACCAACAGTACACAAGTTTGTGTGCAAAGATCTGAGAAATAAGCGCCGCCAACTCCATGGTAGAAACCCCATGGTAAAAACCCTTTTTACCGTCCGGGTTTTTACCCGGTAATTACCATGGTATTTACCCACTTCGGTAGAAACTTGCCAACCCTGCTAGGTAGGCCTCTCTTGAAAAATTATTTTTTTTTTTTTTGGCGATCCGCTAAAAATTGGCTACATGGGGGCATTTAAAAATATTTAGTGGCCAATTTTCAAAACGCTTCTTTTGGCACAATTTCACCGGATTCCGTTATAAATTTGTAAAGTACAATCAGGTATGCAAACATTTTTAATCGCTTTGAAAACGAGCATCATAAATTACAAAAATAATGATACAGTATGATTAACATTAATGTTTTCTCGATTTTCAGCAAAATATGAATCATCCTTTTTTCATACTTTTTTCCCCAAATTTATCCTTTTTTATCCTTTTTTATCCTTTTTTTTTCTTGATGACTCCGTGCAACACTGAAATTAGCTTCCAAACTTCACTTCCAAATGTTTGTGTACGTTCCGTGTTTTAAATGGAATGTGGCCAAAGTCAAGCAATCAAAAATTTAAATAAAGAGGTCATGTATTATCGGTGAAATTTAGACTCAAATAATTCGTACTTTCGAATCTTTCCGATGGAGGTGTCGTGTTGACAGTATTTTTAGGTTAAATTATAAAGAAATGATGAGGAAAAACACAAAAATTCTAATTTTCTTTCGACATACACACTTGCGAATTTTAAAAAGCCATCATATGATCTTTTAAAAAAATTATTTTACACATTATTCAGTCCCTTTAATAGCCAGCCATTGAAGATGTTTCTGGCAACATAGAGGTTTGTTGATTTTTTTCTAAGTTTTTCTCTCACAAATTTGTCGTTATTTCAGTATTTTTTTTAAGAAAGCGCCACACCTAAGTTGTATATTATTGCCGTGGTACTTTAGCAAGCTTTTAGCAAACGCTAATAAAGAAATATGGGTCGCGTGATCTTTACAAAATGGCCACAGTGGTGCCCCAATGGGAGTGCAGTTGATTTGTATAGTCGTCCATAGTCCAGGGCATCGAGGTTCAAGCTAGCAGATTTTTCCTTAAAAGGCACACTGGGAAGAATCATGACGTATCATTGTCTACTTCGACGAAACTCACAAGCCTGAGTAGAGTGGTTTTGTATTTGTGTATTATTGTTATGGCGATACTGAGGGTTTTTACAACATTGCTACAAGAAAAACATTTCCTGAGTAAGAAATTGTCATTCGACCGTAAAAATAGCGCACCATAATTTATAGTGGAGTCATTTCTGTGATGCATTCTTTCTCGTGCGCCGAGATTAACAAAGTGACATCAGTGCGAATACGTGATATCTGAACTATGACTTGCTGTCGTAGAAAGATCGTAATATTTTCAGTGTCTATATATATATAATGGTGCTTTTTTTTTTTTTTTTTTTTTTTGCAAATAGAAACTATATGATGTTTTTCTTTATCCTAATTTTTTTATTCAGTAGACAAACTGAAGTTTTGCGTGGTAGTATGACATCCAGCTGCAGTTACACAATTGGAGACGACCGGCTCACAGTTCCACAGTCATTTCTCATGCAGTTTCTCACTGCAGAAGGAAACACAGCAGGTAACTGGTGATTACTTCTAAAAAAAAGACTAAATATGTTTTACAGTACTGTTTCAAACTGGAATGTCTTGTTATAACTTCCATCCAGTGGTAACCGGGACAGTTTTGTTGTTAAATGTTCAGTTAGATTGAAAAGAAGGAATTCAGGCACGCCAGAATTTATCTGAATATTTTGTCAGTGATTTTGTTACACACTGAGGATATAAAGTGTTCTGGTTTTGTTTGCAGCGGAAGGCGGAGACGTAACTGAATCCTTCCAGAGACACTTCGGAAAGGAAAATATTGTTTTTAAAGGTGAATTAAATAGCCGCGACTTCTGAGACAATCTGAAGTGGTGTGAAGGGTCTATAATGATAAATATAAGACTGACAATAATAATTATTGATCGGCCTAATTCTCAACGCATGTGACGAAATCTTATTGTGATGTTTTATTCCTTGTTTAATTGAATACAAGTTTCAGTTTCAGTATTTTTTTTTCAGAAAATTGGAAGCGCAACGATATTTTAGTGGGTGACTCAGCCAGAAAACCTACGACTGTCAACTGCAAACAATCAGAGAGGTTCCCTTTGAATAATTTACCAGTCAATAGTAATTATTGCCAATCGCCAGGCCTCCCGTTGGCTATGCTCTCATCAGCACAGGAGAAGCACGCCAACTTGACCTCTGGGAACGTAAATGGCTTTCTACCTCAGCGAAATCTAGTGGAACATTCGACTTATTCCGCAGTGAGGCCCCAGTTGAATTATCAAATGGGTAATTCCAGATCGCATCAGAATCAACCCTCGAGCCAGTGTTGTTTAGATAAGCAGCGAAAAATCAATGGCTTTGTTAGCTCAGCGCAATTCAAAAATAAATCACTGACTGCTGATTGTGTGCAGGATCAAAGTGTGGAAAATTTTAACAACGAAAGATTATATAGCAAGTACTCTCACGATGTGAAACCGTCTGTTCGACATCCAAGTCAAGTTCTTTCCAGCTTGAAAGAAAATGCAACGAACCATTATTTAGCTAACTACTCTAAAACTAAAGAACTGTCGCCAAAAGAGATCGGGAGTTTGAAGAATAGCAGTCGTACTAGTTTAACCCCCAAGACATCAAAGTCCCAAAATGAAGGCGTGAAATCGGGAGTGTTCTATTCGGCTCGTGAGAATAGCAATGGTGCGCGTAGCCTCAAAGGAATCGACTCTACAAGCAAGACTAACACTGCTCGTTCTGGCGATCAAAGGCGGATGGATAGCACAACTTACGGTCGAAAAAATCCTGCGCATAGCCCCAGAGACTCCGCCAACCTCATTAATGCGGCATACACGGAGCCACTGTCGCCGGAGTCGCTGTTCTGTGGCAACGTGGTGAAGGCACGGTACAAAGATGGCAAGCTGTACAGAGGCGAGATTGTCAAGGTAACTCCCCATGGGCGTTCCTAGGGGCTGCTGCAATGTGGGGTTATCATAAGCTGGGTACTGGGTGGGAGGTGCAATCCCTTGCGTGAAAACGATGTTAAATGTCCTGCACCGCTCTGTAAAAAGCTGAAACGCATGCCATGGTAGGAAAATTAGTAGTGTTTGCAATCGAACCTATCGTGCGAATTGATGCGGTTACGTCTCGGGGGGGGGGGGGGGGTGGGGGGGGAGTATAATTTTGTGGTACATGACAAGAGATGACTGTTATTGTGCATGTGAAGCCACGACTTTTGTGTAGTACACTGTGGGTGCTCCACAGGTGTAGTCACTACTTAGGCAGGGTTTTTCGGTTGAAGGTTGATGCCAAGCGGCGCCAGTGTTTAATAGATTTCATCCAGCACCCGGAGATCTGGTGCGAGGCCCGCGATATCTTCCCGTCCAGCCCGGTCAAGTCACAGGTCATCAAACGCCTGAAAGGTGAGCCTGCCATGCTGGAAAAAATAGATAATAGCAAGTAATTGAAGAAAGATGTCAGATTTTTTAATGTATGATGTTCATGTTTTTGTCGCCACACAGAGAAGGCGAGATCGCGGTGCCCGAGCCCGCTGGCACAGGAGCCTGCCACGCAGCGTGCCGAATCCCGCCCACTTCCGGTTCCGGCCAAGCAGGCGACGCCCTCAATACGTCACGACGATGTCATCACGTTGGACATGGAAGTTGAGGGTGAGTTAACTTCAGGGGAAAAGAAAAAGTATCACTATAGAACGTAGAATGCTACTCGTTTCTGGCCTGGTCCATTTCGTGCTTTTACGCTGTTCCTGTCCATTTCGTTCAATACTATCACGTCAAGCTGCATCGCACAACAGAACAAATTTTATTGTATCAGACGTCTCTGATTCTCGTAATCAAGTAATAGAAATAAAAAAAATGTTGCAAATGTTGGGTTTAAATGCAGAGCCGGAACCAAGTGACAAGTCAGACCGGTCGGAGAGGGCCAGCAGCATCGGTGATGAAGACAGGAACACGAGTGATGTGTACGACGATGACGTCATGAGCGTCGATGACGTCATGAGCGTCGATGACGTCATGAGCGTCGATGACGTGCCAAGCGTCAACTACGATGCCAGCGTCAGCGACGACAATTCCAAAAGCCTGGATGACGACGAGACGAGTGGCATTGTGGAGGTGAGTATCATGGCGGCAACGTGTAGATATTTATATGCTAGGGTGGTAACTCTTCATAAGAGGAGGGGAGGATAGAGGGGGGGGGGGCGTTTGCTGTGTGCATCACAAATATTGCCTACAGGTTTGGAGGAGAGGGTGGCATTATGAGTTCGATTTTTTTTATAATACTGTAATAATAGGAAAGAAGAAATACTGCACAACCTTAATTTGTTAGTTCTGGAGTAAATAAGCCATGTCAGGCTGAAAAGTTCAATGTGAAGCCGTCAAGATAGGCACTCTGTCAGTCATACGACTTTTCATTGTGGTCGTCTGCGCAGATACCTGCAGACGAGGAGTCGACTGCGAGTGACGTCACGAGCGCCAGGGACGAGGAGAGTGACGTGACGAGCGTGAGGGACGAGGAGAGCAGCTTCACCGACCCGGATATGTACTGTGAGGTGTGCCTCGGTGGCGAGTCGACCTCCCCCAATCAGATTGTCATCTGTGACAAGTGCGGAAAAGGTACGACATTGTGCGACATGTGTGACGTATGAAAAATGTTATAGACTTTTGAAGAAAGATGAAGAACAATGAGCAAAGGAATAAAAGAATGTTGAAGTTAGGTGAGCGAAGCAGTACTGATAGGGATTTACGAAAAGATCGGTGTAAAAGGAAAATGTGTGATAAATAGAGAGAAAGAAGGACTGATAAAAATTCTGGATGAACTGTTCGATTTATCGGAGAGCTTTCCTTACAAGTTGGTCGTGTTGTTTTTTTGACAGGTTTTCACCAAATGTGCCACAAGCCCAACATTGCGGACTGGGTGATTGAGGACGAGTCGGCCGAGTGGCTGTGTGACAGCTGCAACGCCAAATACGGGCCCCGCGCGGCCAGGAGGAAAGTGACGGCGCAGGAATACAGGCCCGAGGCGCCGTTCAGGGGCAGGCTGCCGTCGAGAACCAGCGACTTGCCCTATGATGTGAGTGTCAAGGCGGTGTTCGGCACCAAACAATCTCAGCACCTTTTGGACAATTCGGCACCATTTTTGTTCACAAACTCGGCACCAAGCCTAACAGATTCGGCACCAAACATTCATTCAAGAGAAAATTTAAGCAACGTATTTTACTTTAATACACTTTTACTGATGTAGCGAAGTAACAAACCGTGGGAGGGAGGGAGGGGGCAGGGGTGTCATTGGTAAGCGTAGAGTATTGGAAGGGGAGGGGGTTTCCCAAGTTATATACCTAGGTTCTAAGTTATATTTGGGATATAAATCAAACAACTAAAGTTAAGAACTATTGTGAGAAATGTATAGTCTTTAGGTTTGACTAGTGCATTCCTATTTAAATGTTTAACGTAAAAATGGAGTCGAAATGAAGAGATTGAAACCACGTAGTTCGTTAAAAACAAAACAAAACAGAGACTGTTGTTTATGTTGCAGCCGCGTAAGTTGACGTGGAACCCTGGACACTTTGAGAACGAGCAGAGACAGTACTGTTACTGTGGCGACGACGGCAAGTGGTTTCTCAAGATGATCCAGTGCCTGGGCTGCCGACAGTGGTACCACGAAGGTAGGCCTGCATTCTCCCAGCCGCCTTTCTCTTCAGCATGACTATAACGAACCTCATCCCGAATCCCTCTTCTCCCTGACTCCAGCACCAGCTTACATCGAGGGACCGGGGGGGGGGTGAATTCTGGCCCCTTTTCCCTACCCCCAACAACCCACTCCTCCCACGATGTTCGCTTTAGTTGTATGTGTTTGACAGAGTGTGTACAATGCATGCCTCAGTCACTCGTGCTGTTGCACTGGTCGTTCTAGTTTCATGTGTTTCTTTTTACAGAGTGTGTACAGTGCGTGCGCCAGCCACTCATATAGATGTGCACTGGTACCTCTAGTTTAAGATGTTTGTTTTTTACAGAGTGTGTACAGTGGCTGCCTCAGCACTGGTCGCTCTAATTTTGTGTGTTTGTTTTTACAGAGTGTGCACAGTTCGTGCGCGAGCCACTCATGTACGTGTGCACTGGTAGCTCTAGTTTAAGGTGTTTGTTTTTACAGTGTGTACCGTGCCTGCGCCAGCCACTCATATACATGTGCACTGGTAGCTCTAGTTTAAGGTGTTTGTTTTTACAGAGTGTGTACCGTGCCTGCGCCAGCCACTCATGTACATGTGCACTGGTCGCTCTAGTTTAAGGTGTTTGTCTTTACAGAGTGTGTGCAGTGCCTGCGCCAGCCACTCATGTACATGTGCACTGGTAGCTCTAGTTTCATGTGTTTGTTTTTACAGAGTGTGTACAGTGCCTACGCCAGCCACTCATGTACGTGTGCCCTTTTAGCTCTAGTTTCATGTGTTTGTTTTTACAGAGTGTGTACAGTGCCTGCGCCAGCCACTCATGTACGTGTGCACTGGTAGCTCTAGTTTAAGATGTTTGTTTTTACAGAGTGTGTACAGTGCGTGCGCCAACCACTCATGTACGTGTGCACTGGTAGCTCTAGTTTAAGGTGTTTGTTTTTACAGAGTGTGTACAGTGCCTGCGCCAGCCACTCATGTATATGTGCACTGGTCGCTCTAGTTTAAGGTGTTTGTTTTTACAGAGTGTGTACAATGCCTGCGCCAACCACTCATGTACGTGTGCACTGGTAGCTCTAGTTTAAGGTGTTTGTTTTTACAGAGTGTGTGCAGTGCGTGCGCCAGCCACTCATATACATGTGCACTGGTCGCTCTAGTTTAAGGTGTTCGTTTTTGCAGAGTGTGTGCAGTGCCTGCGCCAGCCACTCATGTACGGCGACCGCTTCTACGCCTTCCTCTGCTCTATGTGTAACGGCGGCAGCGAGTTTGTTCTCAGGTTACATCTCCGCTGGTAAGTGCCATCTGTGTCCCTGGGGGGGGGGGGGGGGGGTGGGGGGGGGGCAGTGCATGACCCTAGCAGGATTTTGGAATGGCCAGGCCTTGCGTACTGTCTGTATTAGACTGAATATTTTCACCACTTGTGCCTTGATTTTTTGACGGTATTAACTTTATCACCTTTATTTGATTAATACTTTTTTTTTTGTCGTAGGGTCGACTTTGTGCACTTGTCCATGTTTCACATGGGGATGTTACTGGGAAAGAATTATATCGACTTCCACGACGATCTCATGCCATTCCTGGACGAAAACGGTGACCGGCTGCAGCTTCCAAAAGAGGTGCTTCACCTCACTGTACTATGCTAAAAAATACCAACAAAAATATAATAATAATAAACAATAATAACGTATATAGTCGGAGATTCTGGTCAAAAAGAATGAATTTTTGTTGTGGTGTTGTTGATATTCCTTTTTGTTGGTGGAGTGGATTTGAACTGCCCTTTACAGTGCAGATTTTATTCCAGTGGTTAAATCTCTTAAATTGGTTGCGTTAATTCATGTAGGTAATTTATTAAATGATGCTCTTTTCTATAAAATGCACGCCTGAATTAGAAAAATATACTCTGTGTATTAGATCATGGAATATGATGCTGGTCAGATCCACTATAAAATAGAGGGTATTCTAAAGGACGAATGTGCGACAGGGAGGTAAGACGCAGTGATATGC
Organism: Protula sp. h YS-2021; assembly: GCA_949752745.1. Lineage (NCBI taxonomy): Eukaryota > Metazoa > Annelida > Polychaeta > Sabellida > Serpulidae > Protula > Protula sp. h YS-2021. The sequence goes on along the minus strand of OX457033.1, from coordinate 24,861,123 downwards.
AATGGCTGCTGGGGAAAAACACGCTGGCGAGGCTGTGTCCCCAAGGCCTGGGAACCGGCATGGGAGGGGAGGGGAGGGGAGGGCTCAAAATTTAACTAATATCTAGAAATACCGTTTACTATAACTGTTTTTATTGTTGCAAATTTTTAATGGAAGAAATATCTTTTGAGAAAGTTACCTGAAAAAGAGAGGTGTGCATTTCAAATGAAACGCTGTCTTAACATGAATGTACAGTAATTATGTTAAAGTTACATGCAAACTGGGTATACAAAGTGTGAAGCCAAACGTGATTAAGGCTAAGATTTGGCACCCTAGAAAGATATATATAGTTAAAAAAGACATCAGCACTTTGTTCAGTTCTTGATTTAAATCTTTGCTGAGTGTAGATGTTCTGGTCTTGGGATCAACACACGCCATTGAAGCAATTGTCATTTACGACTATTTTAGTTCCTGACTTTTGGGGCTGTATATGTAGATTTAAGAGACACGGGATGAAGAAGCAGGCGTCCGTGTACGCGCTATGTCTGCGCTGCCCGCCCGAGCCGCCGCTCATCAACCTGCCACCCGCCCGCCCTCTCACCGACAGGAACACCAGCTGCTGGCCGTGGAAGCACTCCTACAGGAAGTTCCTCGTGGCTAAGTAAGTCGCAGTCGTGCGTGACTTATACTGGGGGGGAGGAAGGGGGGGAGGGGGGGGTTGGCCGGCAAAATTGATGTACAGGGTTCGTACAAAGTCCTGGAAAAGTCATGGGAAATGAAACTGCCGGAAAAAGTCCTGGAAAGTCCTAGAAATTGAATCCCCCAAATTTTTTCCCAGACTTATATAGGGTCAATAATAGAATAATTTTCTGTTTATTTTGTGTTACCTATGTCTGGTAGAGCACATACCATATTGGCCTGTATATAACCTATGTAATCGATGCATATATATATATATATATATATATATATATATATATATATATATATATATATATAAGGTGTGTGTGTATGTTTCTGGCAAACAGTCCGTAAAACGCCCTGGAAAATGGTTGTGGAAAGTCCTGGGAATTGGCTGCCTCAACTTTCTACGCTCGCTGGATGTAGTTATAAGTCATCAAATTCAGACCTTTTGTTTGAACGTTTGTTGCAAATCGAACTTAGTTTCTCCCGGAAGTTACAAGAAAAAAAATCGACCATCTTGTCATCGAAAATTGTGTGATGGTTACAGCCAGAAGGCCGTGGACTGGCCGTACACCAGAGCGCCGGCGGGGAGCGCCCACAATGCCCTGTCTCCACGGACGGCGACGCTCGGGCCTAGCAGCAACAAGAGGAAAGCCTCCCCGCAGCCGCAGCCCCCGCCCAAGAAGCGTAGGACTGCCATCTCCCCCGAGCGGAAACAGAAGATCAACAGAACCAAGGTTTGATCGTTGTCTCATTGAAGTTGTCGGGCCGTTGCTTGATTTAAGCACCGATTTTTGCGTCACTAAAAAGAAAGGCAGACAGTGGCCAAGAAAGTACTTTTAATGTTCATTAAAACAGATACGTAGGGATTCCTTTGTGTTCTGAATATGTTGTATTTTCAGTTTATGTGTCAAATATTCGAGATTTGACTTTAATAAAACACAAAAGAAGCCATAACCACTCTCTAGAAACACCCTTCCTGTGAGTATAGCAGTGAGTGAAGGTCTGTGACGTTAAGTGTGTCACGTGTTCATGCGGTCAGCCATTTTTCTTTCAGAGGGGGCGTCCCTTTGTCAAAGGTAACTCCCATAAACTAGTAACAGTGACCAGTTACCCCCCAGTGAAGAAGCAGCCGGTTTACAGTCCTCAGAAGGTCCAGAAACCCCGTGTTGAGAAGCCCCCTCCCGTCGTGCCGGCCCCTGCGGAGCTGTCCCCACCCAAGCCCCCTGCCAGGCCGAGCAACACCGGCACCCTGGAGCGTCTGATCCCCACGCCGGCCGACTTCTCCGGCATCAATCATCCGTTCCTGTGCGCGGTGGAGAGGAGCGAACTCGTGTCGACGGAGCTCTGGAGGCAGTACGCCGTCCATGTCTGCACCAAGGGCAGTATCCTACTGATGGCCGAAGGCAGCGCCGACACGGCCCCAGGGCCGTCGGCTGCCGAGCCGAAGGCCTCGCGGAGCGCGCCGAAAACGGAGTGCGCGAAGGGAAAGGGAAAACGTAAGAAGGAGAAGGAGAAGTTTGAGCCGAAGCTACCAGAAGGAATGCCTAATTTTAAATACGAACCATTTTTAGTTGTAGGAAAACGAACTGTTGAAGAAAAAACAGACTATTTATTAGCCTGGGATAAGCTTCCCTAATGTCCTGTTTAATTTTTATTAGTTTTTCTTTTTCTGCAATACATCTTTTTGTTTTTATTCTACTCTTTTTATTTTTGTTTGTTAACGAGTTTTTATGTTAAGGATACCCAGGTGAGTGGACCTTTATGTAATTCTTAGCAGGATTTATTTCTATTTCAATAAGTACTTGCAAAAAGGCAGCATTTTACGAAGTAATTGCAACATACTGCTTGTTAATAGGACAAATATATAGCCAGTTTTTAAACTCAAAGGCTCTAATTTTAATATGAACTTTTTTAAACAAAAAAGCTGTATAAGGAGGGAAACAATTGCTGCGACTTTGCGACAGTTATCAGTGGGTTCATGTGGCGTTTGTAGACAAGGAATTGAAGCCCTGAAGAGTGGAGCCGTAGTATCTGTGCGATACACTTAAATGTGCAGCGTGACCCTTGTTGTCTGTACACGTTTATGAAATTTGTCATTTCAGTATTACTCGTACGTTTTCAGTTCAGCTATTTTCAGGCTTTCAAACTCAACACTTTAACACTTTTTTTTAGGGGGGGAGGGGTTTGGGGCACTTCACATCACATTAGTGTCAGGTGTAGAGTAACTTCAGAACTTCTCCTTTCAATTCACACGACGTTGTGACGTGGGTATTAGCATGGTCTTCTTTTTTTTTTCTTCTTCTTTGTCAAATTACCGGCCAAAGGCCTCCATTGCAAATTCTACTTTTAAGTTCAGTTCTTTTCTTCCACGAAATGTCCAAACGTGTTTACTCATAGAAAGCTGGCACGTGTGGTGAAGACTTTTTTAATAAGGGGAACGAGCAACATTTGTTATAATTTATGAAACGATTGCATTTTGTAAATAAAGCATGATTCGTGCTTAATTGTCCACATATGAAGTAGTCTAATTTAATTGATTATATGGCCGTATTTTTTTTGTTTTAGTGAATTGTCATTTTATTCATTTCTGTGTAGCGGTGTCGATTTTGTTACTGAAAATTGCGCACCAGTTCTATATAAAGACGAATCTCGCCTTATTATAGGTATTGTATTTATAAAGTGCGGAGTGACAATTTTCAGGTTGATGTATATCATGTGTAATGAAATCACAATGCCCTGAAGCATTTACGCGACTGGCTTGGCATTTTCTTTTACTTCGGTCTTTTCCCTTTTAATCACTTAAGCATTTTTTTCATGAAGTGCTACGATGTTCTGTCAGAGCGACATTTATAAGCAACTGAAACGAGCGTTACATTACTTTGTATTTTTGAGTAATTTAAGTAGGTGATCACTTTTCTGTTGGCATCAAATTCTATTCAAAGTTGAGAAGAGTGTTGACAGAAAAGGGGAAAAAAAACCGTTAGCCACTGGATTTTGTCAGTGTATTTTATCACTATGTGTTGCGTTTACATATTAGGTACCTGTCATGGCCAAGTGTGAGAGAAAAACTCCGTGAGGGAATAAAATGAACATTATGTGCAAGGCGAGATATCTCTTGTTTTTTTATTTGCTCGCTGGAAGTGAAACCGTCCATTTGGAACGTTGCATATTTTGTCAGCTGGTGGAGGGCGTTCGGGTAGAGATTGACCCTGATTTCCTTACATACCACATGGGTCGGCACCAAACCTTTCTTTTTTTATAAAAGATCCAGTTGAAAAGTTAGTGTATTGAAGTTTGGTAAGGGTAGTGTAATGCAAACAATCAACTAAGCTTATAACAACTGAGATGGCTTTATATAACAGAAAAGATGTACCAATCGAAAATCTGTTTTGTTTTGATCGAAGGAACGGTGGTAATTAATCCACTTTTACTGCTGTTCATTTCAAAAGAACCAATTCTTATTGCGTAGAGGTGGTGGAGGGAGTTGCCCATTGAGCATGAGTTGAACTTCACGGGCTGGTCTTACAGAAGTATTTTAAAACAATTTTATAACATCCAAAATTGTGCATGGGAGGGGAGGGGGGGGGGGGGTAGTTGGGATCAGAATTATTTTAGTGCACGTCTTCATTAATGACAGCAATCACTGAAATATTTGCTGAATGGACGGTCCCTTCCCTTACCTTCTGCAATAATAATAATTTGACATTTTTTCTTATATGTAGTAACTTGTCTTGTGTATTTCCGCCTGTGGAGTTACAGCTTGGATAATATTTTTAATCTAGGATTCTTGATGAAATTGCAGTGAATTCGCGATGTGTATAGACTTATATGTTTGTTTATGAATTGAGTCCTGATGTTTCATATCGATCTTAAATGTGTTGATAGAATATTATCTTTAAAATATAATGGTTATTTTAATTCTTTGTTTTTTCCCATACAGTACTTAAGTTACAGAGCTTTGTATTTCATGAAATATTACGTCACTCATTTAGGGCATCTCTCCTTGCCCCCTGCCCCCTTCCATTTTTACGTTTACCTATTGTTCAGTCTTGCATTATCCATCTCCCTGTGTAAATATTTTTTGTATCGAACATAGAAATATTTTTTTGTTTAAACAGTAAAATATTTCGCACCGTGCTTTTATCCTTGTTTTAAAAAGATGCCTTTTTTTAAGGATTCTGCTGTAGCATACACTGTTTTAAGTTACATATATATTAAGAACATAATTAAAAATAAGGCCAGAACAGAAAAAGAATGGCAAGCACAATTGTGCTAATTCTGTTTTTTGTTTTTCTGTCAAAATTGCTGTTAAGTAGTGCGATATCTTAATATCTGACAGAGGGTATGGAGAATAAAGCCTGAAGTTTGACTTAATTATTTGAACGAAAAAGAAAAAGTCCAATTTTAATGTCGTGTGAAGATTTTATAATCTTGAAGTTTTTTTAACTATTTAAAAGAATTGCTTTAGCAATGAAGACTGTCATAATTTTCTCATTTATTACTTATTCTGTTCACATACCTAGTACATAATTCGAAGTTTTAACAAAATACCTTATACATTGCAGCTCTATATCCAAATTATTAATGTGTTTCAACACCACCCCTGCTAGTATAAATAAGGGCGGAACGGTTCACCAACTTCTTGTCAGAGAGAAGATAAGTAAAGTATTAGAAAAATTCCCCGATGATCTCCAACAGCACACATGATAAAGTTTAAATACAAGTATGCAAGCACTTCATTTCTATACGTTTTCCTTGTAAGTCCCTACCGATGAACTAGCAACATGATCTTCTCATGGAAACTAGACTTCCATCACGAAAAATTATTTTAGAATTATAAAGAAGAAGAAGAAGAAGATAATAACGAAGTAGAGGAAGAAGAATGACTTTTCGGATTTCATAATTGTTTTTGGTTTTACAACCGTTGACATAAAACAGCTGACCTCTGAAAGAAGCTATAAGTTATGTATAAACACAGTATTAATAAATATCTTAAGAAGAAGCTCTTCTCTTATGAGTACTATTTTTGAGGAATCCCAGTGGGTCTGCGGAGGAAAAAAGTGTCATACACAACAGACCGAACCACTATAGAGGTTATCTGTTAGACAACAACGGTATTGCATAAATGGTTTTGCTGTTTGAGATTCAAGCGTTCCACAAAATCAAAGTAACCGGATATTGAACCAAAACAAAACAAAAACAAAAAGCCTGACACCGGTTATTGTTTTATTGAACTTTGGAACACATATACAACCACTTGCGAGTTTCAAGTGGCTCTGGCTAGACCAGATGTTGTTCGAGGTAGCAAGGTTTATCAACTTACGTGTTCGTTCACTAGCGTCCTACAAAATGGAGGCAAAGACAGTGCTTTTTATCGTACTTGCGCTAGCATTAAGATTTTTCGCCGAGTTTTCCACGGTCGGTGCATTGTTGACTGTTTTTATTGTATTCATTGCCACAGGAGGTTGGAAAATAACATGGATTATTTTGAAGACATTTCCAAGAGATATGAAGTAAGTTTTCTTCAGTGGAGTATGGGTATAAACTGCTGCCACGGCTACGAGCTTTATCTTGTAGTTGTCAGATCCAGTGACTGGCTATATACGAGTAGTCAACAAACACTTTGGACACTAAAATAGGTGTAAGTATGAAAGTTACTGAGAATCACTACCTGAGTATTTTGATATACTTGGCACCTGCATCTGAGAACTTTTTATATACGAGGAGGGGGGTGGAAGGGGGCGAATGGTTATAAGCCAATTCCCACTTTGACTTTTGCCGAAATTTTTTTTGCGTTTCGGCTGAATTCAGTTCGGATAATGATATAAAGAAATGATAAAAAAACCTGTAAAAATCAACAAAATTCCATTTCGCCAGAAACATATTCATATGTTGGTTATTAAAGGGACTGAAAAATAAGCCAAATCACACTTTGACTTTTGCCGAAAAGTTTTTGCGTTTCGACTGAATTCATTTGGGATAAGGATATAAAGAAAATTTGAGAGAAAACGGGCAAAAATCAACAAAATTCCATTTTGCCAGAAACATATTTCAATATTGGCTATTAAAGGGGCTGAATAATATGTAAAATAGTTTTTAAAAGATCATATGATGGCTTTATAAATTTAAAAGTGTGCATGTTGAAAGAAAAATAGAATTTTGATGTTTTTCCCTGATCATTTCTTTATAATTTATCCCAAAATATTTGCTGTCGAAACAACACCTCCACTGGAAAGACCCGAAAGTGCGAATTGGCTTATATGTAAAATAATTTACAAACTAGAACCGCATTTCGCTAGCAAAATGTTAAATACTTGACAAAAATTAAAACGAAAAAAATACTTCCTTCAGTGGTTTATTTCTTGAATAATATATTGCAAACAACACAGCTTAAATACGTCTTATAAGCCGAGTAGTGTTTGGTTTTTGTTGACTTAAGGTTTTATTGGCTGATCAGGCATACGCCGTGTTATCTATTTATGCAGTTAGAGCTCGCACAAAGCTAAGCAACTGTGTGTTCTGTGCTGTGCAATAAATGCACCACATTTACTTGAATGTCCACGTTTATATTAAGTTCTGCCTAAGTCCCAAGTTTCATGGCCTTGGGGCCCGTAGTGTCAGCTGAGTAGATGACAAAAAATCCGTTCACTGTCAAGAAAAAAAACAGATACCAACAGCTGTTCTCACAGATTCAGAAACACCTTGCAAGCCAAAGGAAAGTGTGCATGTTGTAAGAAAATTAGAATTTCGATGTTTTCCCTTATCATTTCTTTATAATTTAGCCCCAAAAATTTGAAGTCAAAACAACACCTTCACCGAAAGACTCGAAAGTATGAAATGGCTTATAAATCAAAATTGGTGAAATTGCAAAGAACATCGTCCGTGGCTGAAAACAATTTTTATTTGTTAAATATCGCGCATTAAGGAATATCTGAGTTGAAAGGGTTAGTAAATATGCATCCGCCTTATTAAGTTTAATAAGAAGTTAACATTATCACTCCCACGGATTACTGGCTATAGACACAGGTTTCCCCTTACTTGCCCATCTGGTTAATACAGATGGGTCATGCTGATGATCTTAAGTATTCCCTTGCTTTTGTAGCCACATTTTTCTGTAAACTGAATATAAATTACCTGTCCTTAAAGTGGGTTAGTAGTATCAAAATCTACCTATCCGACCACAAGTTGCACATGCCTCAGCTCTTCACATGGCGTATTTTCATCTAACAGTCCAGACTATATATCAGTCTCTGTAATTCACTCTTATGTTCGTATTCGTACAGCCCCCAGTACAGCAATATTTAATTTATCCATACGAGAAGGTTACGTTTCTGATAAATGAAGCAAGCCATTGTCACTCAACTGTCAGAGAAATCTGGATATTGTAAAGGACATTTGGCCCATATCATTAACATCTTTACTAGCCATAAACTTGAACCAGTAATGATAGTGAACGAAGTGTCTACACACATAAATCTTCCTCGTCAAAGTTTGTCAGTAGTTTGCCAGAACTTATCAATTGATTGTCAGTTTGGCAAGTTTGAGTTCGTCAGTCTTGACGAGTTTCTGACCAATGCCTCGTTACACCATAACTAACACTTGTCGCTAAATTGTCAGCAACTTGTCACAAATTCGTCAAGTGTTGTCAAGTCACCATGACGTCACATCCTTTTCAAACAAACGGAAAACATGCGACATTCTTTTTTAGATTTCTTAGGTTTTAATGAATATCACTGTAAGTTTCAAAATATCACGTCTTAAAAATATGTTTAATGAATAAACTATGATGTAAGTGCACACATCATATTCTCTGCATGTTTTGAAATAAGGTGTGATGTTTGTAAATTGCTTCTGAAATTAGTGAAAATTGTATATAATCGCCCATGTTTCGACGAATATTGTATGTTACATACCTATTGACATCTAATGAAAATACGGCGAATAGATTCGATTATTTTAATTTTTAATGTAGCAAAACCTGGTGGTATAACTATTAAAATTCGCAGCATACGCGTGGATAAGTAAAGTATCATGTACCATATGTTATGCATTATTAAACTGCAATACTTCTCAGAAACTTCTCATAAAATTGTCACTAGCTCGTCAACTGACCAGTTTGATGTAAAATGACTGACCTAGAAATTTCAGACCTTGCAATACATCACTGCCAAAACTTAATCTTTCAAGGAGGCCAAAAAGATGTCAACAACAAATCCACTTCATTCATCAATTCAGAAATCATTGAATAAATAAATGACACCAGTAATTAAATAAAAGAGTGTATGAACTTTAATGATATAATTTTGCCTTCAATTTGAATGGTTCTCAGATGAGTCTTAAAAAAAAATACTTTTTTTGTTGTTGTTGGGCGACTCGTAAAAAAATTGGCGCAGTAGAACTCCAGTTAGGAAGGATACCTTTTTGTGATTTTTCGCCCGATGAGAATGTTCAAAGACAAGGTATATACCACTAATGTAAGTACTCCTTGGGTAATGTCCCATAACGTGAAAAAGGTAAAGGGTCAGGGTTGTGTTGAGACTGGTACCCTCATCAGATGCAAGGAACGGGGATTACGGTTATCCAAAAAAAAGAAAACAAATAAAATTGGGAATTAGCGATGTAGCGACCACGGTAAAACCCATTTGTTGCGACAACCTTCAAGATTCGCATGAAAAGATGTGTAGTGAAACGCGATTTTAGCGGCCACCTTCAAGCCTCGGGTGAAAAGACAAAGAGTGAAACCTGCCTGTCGTGACCCGGATGATAAAGACTTAGGTAAAACCTTTGTAGGGACCACCTTCAGAACCCGGATAAAAAAGACGTAGACTATAAGCGCAGTTGATATAAGCCCATTCCACATGGCTAAGCTTGTGCCTAGACGTATGTAGAAATAAAAATACTCATAAGGCAGGTTACGTAGTTCCCATCCCCCCTCCCAAGGATATTTTGAGGAATTTGGGGCAAGCTTTTGAAAAACAGCAAATTAGGATTTGACAAATATATGACAAGAAAATGAAAAACCAGCGACAAAGACCAATTTTTGACAAATTTACATTGTCATGTTAAAGAGCTTAGGGTCGTCAATCAATTTGACGAAGTTTTGACGAACTTGTGACCAATTGATAAGATTGAACTGACGAGTTTCTGCCAAATCGTTGGCGAATTATCAGCATGATGACAGATCTATAACAGCAACGAAGAATCTTCCCGCACTCAATTTAATTATCATCTGTAACGAGACAAAAGGAGCAATATCGAGCAAACTGTTGGGTATATACATGCAGAACGACCTCGTGTAGGCAACGCATATCGATCATTATCATGAGCAAAGCAAGATCAAAAATGTTCTTCTTACGCCAACTAGAGAAGGCCAGTTGGCCAAAAGTATCATACGACCACACCCCGAAAATTGTAACCCAGTACGGGCAACTTCTTTAGCACAAGGTCAGCCTGATACTTAACAAAAAATCGGTGAGACTATCTCATCTCTACCTATCTGTCTGTCCCAAATATCTCGTTCTGAATTTGCAATTATGTTACCTTATATTTTGTTTCTGGATACTACATTTCAATACTGATGGCTTTTTTTTTGACACGTTGGGCATGCCAAATGAAACTTTGCATGTATTATCTAAAAGCTGTGGCTCGATTGTTTTTAAATTTATCGTCATTTTTAACCGAGTCGATTCTCAGATGACAGTTGTGCGTAGAAGCCCTTCCGAGTATTGAATGATATGGTGAAGACGATTTTGTTTAGTTGCTGAGATTTTTTTTTATTTCAGCGCTCTTGCCTTTTTAATACGATCTAAAAGAGAAGCAGCTGGATTTATTAAAAATGGAGATACCATAGCTACAATTTTCCAAAAGAATGTGAAGAAGCATCCAGATAAGGTAAAATGTTACTTACTTCAGAGTTTCACATAAAAAGACGTATGTGGTACGGCTAAATCTTTGCGGGTTCATCAAAAATACGCGACGCACTATGTGCATGTGATTTCAGACGTGGTTAAAAAATTCTGTAATGTTTAGAAGTGAAAGAAAAATTGTTGTTACAGATCGTTTTTGCCAGGTTGACGTCAGAATGACCCGAACCATAAAACTATATGCAGAACCATAAAAATTTATGAAAGTGTCTTGAGACTAGTTGTAATATTTAAAAAAATTATTTGTTCATTTACGCTGCGCAAGGCATTATGGGAACATGACAGTAGTGCCTATGTATTTTTGGAAGATAGAATGCCACATGGAAAATATATGTAAAATAAAATAAATAAAAGTACAAATGAAATGCAATCAGACGCGTATTTTTTCTGTGGCATTTATTGAATAATTTGTCTGTGTCCGCAACTGTTTGCATGATATCTACTTCGTTGTTTCAGTATTCGTATTAGCTTTTTTCTCCTTGTCAGGATGTCTTCGGAATGCGTTTTCTTGTCTAAGTGGTTTTATTGCTGTAGCATTTTTTTTCAAGGTTTTGTCTCTGTGAAAGGATGTCATCAAAATGCATGTTTCGGGCTAACGAGTCGAAGTGAACTTTCGGTCGTACGACATGGCTTTTTGACTTGAAATTGCGAATGAGAGTTTAACGTGCGTTATAACTGAGGACCAATATTCGTTAAAAAAATAGTCGGGAAAAGTTTACTTGATTAGTGTTCTGGTAATGAAAATATATTTCACTTGTGAGATAGTGTTAAAGGATGCGAGAAAGAATATCAAGACAACTCGTGATGGATTGAGCTTGTGATAACATGAATACTTTCGTAAATGCGGTTTTACCAGAGAAGGTTAATAAAACAAACAGAGAAGTGAACTGTGGATTGCTCTGGGGCCGTCCATAGAATTCGTGTATGTGTGTGAAGGGGGAAAGTGAGTGCTAAGCCTGGGCGAACACTTACATTTTTATCTGTAGGATAAAAAAATTAATGCTAGTTTTCCTGACGTCTGAAAAAGACCGAAAAAAGAGGTATAGTGAATCCTGCATGTAATGGCCAAGTCTGGATAAAAAGCATAAAGTAAACCAGACTAACGATCCCCTTCCAGACAATGATAAAACATGTACAGTAATACCTGTCTGTAACGCCCACCCTCTAGATCCTAATGCAAAGCCGTACAGTAAAACGTGTATGTAACGACAACCTTGTAGGTCCTAAGAAAAACACATACATTTATAGTGAACACCGTCTAGACCAGTCTAAAAGATCAATAATAAAAGCCTCTGTCACAACCACCTTCCAGGTCCGTGTAAAAAGACGCACAGTAAAGCTTATGTGTAGCGAGCATCTTGCAGCTCCGTATATAAAGACGTACCTTAATACCTGTCAGTAACGACCATGTTCCAGGTCCGGATTAAAGACTTGTCTGAAATGTCTACCTCCCAGATCGAGATAACGTGCAGTAAGACCAGTTTGTGGAGCTGTGTAAACAGATCTTGCCATAAAAGCCATAAAAGAAGTGTATATTGTGGTTATTTTTTTTGGAAGCCGTGGTTAAACTACAGGGAAATACGTATTGTGGTTATATGAAGTGACTAATCGAATTTCTATGAAATCGGACACTTGTTTCTTTTTATAGTTAAATGTTTTCCATGTCAACAACTTTTAGAATGGTTCCCACTTTTTGTAAATGTCATCTTCCATATTAGTTTGTTTGTTTATTTGTTTGTTTTTTTTTCTTGCCATGAAGTCGTAAGAATGATTTTTCTTGGTTGAGTGGTATTTATCTCTGTGACATTACTTCGAGGTTTTGTCCCTGTCAGCAATTGTTGCCATGGTATCCGGTTTTTGTTAATGCCAGCATAAGTGTGATTGTGGCTTTTTCTGTTTTTTTTTTTTCGGGCAGGATATGGTCAAAATTGTGTGCCTGGCTAAGTCATCGAGTCGGAAGGGAATGTTTTAACATTGGATATGGGCTTTGGTGTTTGAAATGGTACTATGTGACAGGGACTGTTATATGCAGTTATCGCGCAAAAACACGACCGTTAGCTCGGCTGTTTCATATGCTGGAATACGGGTTTGCAGGACAATTTGGAGACAAATTTAATAAAATCTGGAAACCTCATCCTGTCCTTTGCAGTCTTAACGTGTTGGTTACTGTTTTGAATTATTTTATCATCTTACACAGTTTATATATAGTTAGCGATAACTGAAGCTCTGTCATTTATTCCCCACAGGTAGAACCTGTGGGGAATATATGGGATCGACCGTCTGTCGGTCTGTCATCAACAGCTTGTTAACACGATAACTTAAAAACTGCTGCAAGGATTTAAATGAAACTTAGTATGTAGCTTCTATGGGAACAAACACAGATCTGTATTGTAAATGGGCCAGTTTCGTCCCAGGAAAAAGGACCAGCTGGACTTAGAAAATTTCAGCTCTTGATTGACTATTGTGTGAGCTTGTTAACACGATAACTTAAAAACTGATGCAAGGATTTTAATGAAACTTGGTATGTAGCTTCTATAGGATCAAACACAGATCGGTATTGTAAATGGACCAGGTTCGTCCAAGGAAAAATGGACCAGCTGGACTTAGAAAATTTTAGCCCTTGATTGACTATTGATGGCCGCGTTTAACTGATGGGGGACCTGTGGGGAATATGTGGGCTATGCACACTGCTCTAGTTTTTAATAATTCGTGCTAATTTGTATAAATGAAGATGGCTATAAGTCGTGTACAGCAGAGGGAGAAACTCGCTGTTAACGAGATGTTTAGGGTGTATATCCAGGTAAAAGAAGCCAGCAACCCGTTTGTGTTTCAGCTGTGTTATATAATGGTGGATGGCAAACAGTACACATTCCGTGAAGTGGAAGAACTCTCCAACCAAGTGGGCAACTACTTCTATGAAATTGGCTATCGATATGGTTAGAAAAATACATTAACCACCCACAAATGAGTGCCTAGAAATGTTGTTTGTCCACGTGAATGTCCAGCTCTGAATGTTTAAAGTAATGTTTATCGCATCCGTATTTCAGTTTAGTGAATAATGAAAACTGCCGATGCGTTCGCCACTCCAATGTTAATGTTATGGTGAAAATCACATCAAAACGGTTATACGTAATGCTTGGATGTCGCAGTTTTTCAGTAGTTTAATTCTGAGATTCTAACCTTTAAAATTGCTTGACTCAACATCAGATATAAATCATTTATCAGTATTTCCAATCTTTCTCCTGAGAAGATAGAGGAAGATGTATTTTTTTGCGCTTGGTCTTATTTAAGGTCTCTCACGAGGGGAAGCATTGGGAAAAGGAAATTAAATCACCCCGATTCGGGAGTAGCCTGTAAATCTTCGTGCATATCCGCCCTTAAATTCTGCGGATATATATATATATATATATATATATATATATATATATATATATATATATATATATATATATATATATATATATATATATATATATATTAATATATATATATATATATTAATATATATATATACATATATATATATATATATATATATATATATACTGTATAAGTGGAAATTTGCGCGAGGAATTAATTTTCGCTTTTTTCGCGAAGCAAGGCCAATTCGCGAAAATCAATTCCCCGCGAAATTTTGTTCCAAATAATAAGATAAAATTGCACAACAATAATTTCTATATGTACATTTGAGCAAATAAACCGCAAGATAAGACTGAAGCGCGACCATAATACTGAGTAGATGTGTCAGTGAAAGGGGGTGTGCAGCAGTGGGCAAGGCGTCTTGTCTATATTGTGTTAATACCATAAGAGACGGTCAAATTGATCATCACAGCACACATGCAAAGAACTCTCTTTTATTGTAGATTTTTACGTATTAAAATTTTTTACTCCTATATTCAATTCGCGAAAATAATATATATATATATATATACGTGTAGGAGATCGAGTGGCAGTGTTCATGGAGAACAGCGCGGAATATGTGCCCATATGGCTAGGCCTGTCTAAGATCGGCTGTGTGCCGGCGCTCGTCAACTGGAACATCAAGAGCGAGTCACTCGTGCATTGCATCAAAATCTCTCAAGCAAAAGGAGTGATATTCAATACGGAACTTAGAGGAGGTGAGTATTCTTTCTTTGCTAATGAATTTATGTGGCGGAAACAGAGCAGCGGGAATTGGATATTCGTACCGCAAAATTTGAACTTAATGTCTAGTTTTCTTTCAGCTTATGTGCATATCATCACATTTGTCTTTACCAGCACCGGCGCTGCGAGTAGTCTTTCCCTATTGGAGTAGCACTGTGGGCGTAGCTGTAAATATGACAATTCGTGGTACTGTCTTTTTTTCAGCTCTATTAGAGGTGAAGCACCACCTGCCTAGCTCACTGCAGCTCTTTTGTTACGGGGATAATCCCAATGATGAGCTTCTCTCACAGCATCTAGACCCTCAAATAGCACGCAGCTCCACCCTGCAGCCACCCAAAGACCATCAAGTCCACTTTAATGGTAGGTGTTGGGTGCAGTTAGGAACTGCAGCTGTACTTCAAAAGTGATACCTGTACTGTCGGAGAAAATAAGGGGACATCTATAAGTACAGACTATTCATAGGGGAGAGGGGGGGGGGGGGGCTGGAGCTTTGTGTAGGACCACGTTTTTGTCAGTGGCTGACGTCATGAATTGTACATAATGTCGGGGGGGGGGAGGTGTCAAAAAGTCGAAATGTTTGCGTACATACTTTATGGATTGTCCCTTCAATAATTAAAGAAAAATACATGATACTGCGTGGTAAATACTGTGACAAAGATACTCGTGTGACCTGTTAGGTGAGACATTCACTTGTGCTAAAGAACCGCACATTTGGTAACCTTCAGTCGGTGACCTTTCAGTATATGAACCATATATCATGTGACTGTTTTGCAGAGACGCTGTTCTACATGTACACATCCGGGACCACAGGAATGCCGAAGGCCGCGATCATCATACACAACAGGTACACGAGCACTTTTCATAATGCATGTAGTTATGCTGGATTTGGGGTTAAGTTTTCCGGTGTCTGTTGACCGGAAGTACAGAAAGTGCTCGTCTGCAGACGAAGCGAGTGAGAGATGTATTTGAGGCATTGAGTGAAAAGAGTATAGAGGTAAAAAAGGAATATTTTTATATATCTACAATGCTTTTAACGTTATTATTTTACTATATCTAGCCTATATGTTAAAAAAAAGTGTTGAAAAAAATAACAAAATGTCAACATTTCAGGTATTATTACATGGTCCAGGGAGTGTTCAACTTCTTCAAAATGAACCCGGACACGGTATTGTACGACACGCTGCCTCTCTACCACAGCGCCGGCGGCATCCTGGGCGTGGGCCAGGCCCTCGTCAATGGCTGCACTGTGGTTATCCGCAGGAAGTTCTCGGCCAGTCGCTTCTGGGACGATTGTGTCAAGTATAATTGTACAGTACGTGGTTCTTCCTCTCAACGTTTCCGTTTTTTATACATATGCACATATAATTTGATGAACAGTTGTGAAGGAATTTGAGGGAATTTAACCTCATCACAGGAATGTCCATTTAGCTACTATTGTGTTCAGTAACATTCCCAAATTAAAGTAGCATTTTGTTGCAAGCAGACGTTTATCATGAAGCCGTACGTAACTAAAAGATGGTTGACGCAACAAAAATTTGTTTTGGAGTTGCTTGCGAAGGCAAACATAACATTAACGTTTCTGAAGTGTATTTGTATTTTCGCCCTCTCCCCGACCAGGCAGCGCAGTATATAGGCGAGATTGCGCGCTACTTGCTAGCGCAGCCCTCCAAAGCAGTGGAGAAACAACACAGGGTCACCATGGCTTTCGGCAACGGTCTCCGCCCGCAGATCTGGGAGCAGTTTCAGAAGCGATTTGGCATTACTAGAATCGGCGAATTCTATGGTGCTACAGAAGGCAATGCTAATATCAGTGAGTTGGCGTTTGCAAATAAATAACTAAAGTAAACAAATAATAAATATAGAAAAAATAAATAAAATATTACAAGCGGATATTAGAGATATCGAGAGGAGAAGACATACATAGCTGTAGTTATACAAAACTGCTTGTCAAACAAGAAAAAGAACCATTAATTAGTACAGTGATCGTTTTTGTAGTTAATACAGACAACACGATTGGCGCGGTTGGTTTTACGACCAGACTGGTACCGCGACTGTACCCGGTCATGTTGATCAGAGTGGATGAAGATACGGGAGAGCCAATAAGAGACCGGCAGGGAATGTGCATCAGGTTTGTGGCACGCTTTTGTCCCGGACTGCAGTCGTCATTCGAAGGAGCGAACACGCGCCTCTTTGAAATTTTAGTTAATAAACAAAGAAAACTGACATCTAAACGGTAGATTTTGTAGAAGGTAGTAAACATGTCTGGTAAGGTGTTCATTGACTAAATTTACTGACTGCTAGAAGCTGTGGAGGTTGGTCAGTTTTTTTTAATCTGATCCAAGATTTAGATGTTTATGTATATTGTAATGTCTTGCTTTTGCAAATCATAGAAAAGGTGATAAAAATAGCTGTGGTATACCTTTTGCTGGCATCCTTTTCTTTAAATTCATTGCTTATTTCGGTTAAAACAAGTGTGGTGTGAACAGGTGTGGTCCGAATGAAGCAGGAGAACTTGTTGGCAAAATCGTCAAGGGCGATCCTCTGCGGGAGTTTGACGGTTACGTGGATAAACAAGCGACGGACAAGAAGATAGCTCATGATGTGTTCACTAAGGGCGACTCGGCCTTCCTCACCGGTGTGTGTGGGGGGGGGGGGAGAGGGGAGAGAGGGGCAAGAAGATAGCTCATGATGTGTTCACTAAGGGCGACTCGGCCTTCCTCACCGGTGTGTGTGGGGGGGGGGGGGGGGAGAGGGGAGAGAGGGGCAAGAAGATAGCTCATGATGTGTTCACTAAGGGCGACTCGGCCTTCCTCACCAGTGTGTGGGGGGGGGGGGGAGGGGGGGAGAGGGGCAAGAAGATAGCTCATGATGTGTTCACTAAGGGCGACTCGGCCTTCCTCACCGGTGTGTGTGGGGGGGGGGGGGGAGAGGGGAGAGAGGGGCAAGAAGATAGCTCATGATGTGTTCACTAAGGGCGACTCGGCCTTCCTCACCAGTGTGTGGGGGGGGGGGGAGGGGGGGAGAGGGGCAAGAAGATAGCTCATGATGTGTTCACTAAGGGCGACTCGGCCTTCCTCACCGGTGTGTGTGGGGGGGGGGGGAGAGGGGAGAGGGGCAAGAAGATAGCTCATGATGTGTTCACTAAGGGCGACTCGGCCTTCCTCACCAGTGTGTGGGGGGGGGGGGGGGAGGGGGGGAGAGGGGCAAGAAGATAGCTCATGATGTGTTCACTAAGGGCGACTCGGCCTTCCTCACTGGTGTGTGTGGGGGGGGGGGGAGGAGGGGGGAGGGGGGCAGCAACAAGATAGCTCATGATGTGTTTTCACTAAGGGCGACTCGGCCTTCCTCACTGGTGTGTGTGGGGGGGGGGGAGGAGGGGGGAGGGGGGCAGCAACAAGATAGCTCATGATGTGTTCACTAAGGGCGACTCGGCCTTCCTCACTGGTGTGGGGGGGGGGGGAGGAGGGGGGAGGGGGGCAGCAACAAGATTGCTCATGATGTGTTCACTAAGGGCGACTCGGCCTTTCTCACCGGTATGTGGGTGGGGTGGGGGAGAAGATAGCTCATGACGTGTTCGCCAAGAACGACTCGGCCTTCCCCACCGGTGTGTGTGTGGGGGGGGGGGGGGGGTAAGGAGGGAGGGTACCAGAAGATAGCTCATGATGTGTCCTCGGTTTGTGCCGGGGGGGGGGGGGATGGGGGAGAAGATAACTCTTGACGTGTTCACCAAGGGCGGCTCGGCCTTTCTCATTGGCCGGTGGGTTGGTCGGCGGGGGGGAGGGCCCGAAGGGGGCGTGGGGAGACAAGAAGATAGCTCACGACGTGTGCAGTAAAGGCGGAGCGGCGTTCCTCACAGATGGATGTGTGTGTGTGTGTGGGCGGAGGTGGGTGGGGCAGTAATAATGGTCATTACTTTGCCTTTAGGATGAGTCAGCACTTTCTTTCGACTTATTACTAGGCAAATGCAGCGGTGTTAACATCTCTCTTTAAAGAAATTTAGTAAAGGTTCGAGTTAATTGATCCAAACGCAAGTTTTTTGAAATGCGAAATAAGTAAAAGGTTTGAGTAGACTGCAAGAGAATAACAAAAGTTAAGAAAGATTTAATACTCGTTGAATAATCTTCCTATGTCCAGTTGAAGACTTTGATTTTCGTCCGCCAGGTGACATACTGGTGATGGACGACTACGGCTACATGTACTTCCGGGACCGCACTGGCGACACCTTCCGGTGGAAGGGCGAGAACGTATCGACGGCCGAAGTAGAGGCAACCATCAGTAACGTCATCAAGCTGACGTGTGCCGTGGCTTATGGTGTCCAAGTGCCAGGTGAAATCATTTATTGTTTTAGAATTTTGTGGTGGCACCTCAGAGGCATTAAGAAAAAAAGCATAAAATGTGAAGTAATGGTTAGGGGTACCTGGAGGATTAGGCCACAAAACACATTAGGCCTCAAAGACGATTAGGCCACAGCAAAAACAGAGACAATTAGGCCTACAAATTGGAAGATTAGGCCTCGAAATTTTACACACCATATTCAATAAATTTGTATTCTGCTGGGATGTACACACCGTATTCGGGTGATTTAGGTGATTTCAGCACCTATTTATTTTTTATTTTTTTTAAAAAGCAAAGATTTTTACTAACATAAAAACGCTAGAAGCGTTCTTCAAACTTTTTAAGAAAAGATTTGATTGATTGCAATTGCTAGCAATGAAAGGATCATTGATCTGCTCTCTGGGCTTATGAAGTGCTACATTAAAAGAATCGCAATATATTTTCAAGGTTGAATCGCAAGTTCGTTTTATTGCAATTACATTCTGAGTTGCAATGGACATCCTCCGGAGGACATCAGATTTTTCTGAGTATTCTAAGTACAACATTTATGCATCAAGTCAAATGAAATAATTAAATTACTCATGTGCATGTTGATGTGTTATTGGTTCTTTCTGTCAGCGAATCAGGCATAGCCCGTATTTTATTGTATATGCCAATTGTTGTAATGCAAACTTTGAAAAGTTGTGTTTAATTGGGTTTATTTTGACTTAGAAAATAACATGTATTCAATGACATATGAAAACGTTTCATGTACACAGTTGATAAAGTGTTAAAAGTGTGCTCAATCTGTCAATTAATTGTTAGATTATAAATATTTATATGTATGCATCATGTTCAGATTGTGGTGTGTAAAATCCCCAAAAACATTGACATGTAAATAAAATAAATTTTCAAAGTACTTTCGGGTTTATCAATCGTTTTTTTATTCGAGAAAAGTGCAACAAATATGAAAAATCTGTTATAAAATTAAGACCACGGCGTACTAAAAGTCTAAAGATTTAAAAAAAAAGTTATAAAATTGGAAACCGTGACCTATTTGACTTGGTCCTAAACGTCTTTGGCCTAATCGTCTTAAGTCCTAATTGTCTCGTCTAGTGGCCTAATTTGTTTTGTGGCCTAATTGTCTAGGAAGCATGGTTAGGGGACGACTTTTATTTTGAAATTTTGAATAACTACAGGTATGGAGGGAAGAGCAGGCATGGTTGCCATATTAGACGAGGACAACGCGCTTGACTTGAACAAGATTTACACGGATCTACAGAAGGCACTTCCGGCCTACGCGAGACCTGTGTTTGTCCGCAAAGTGCGCGTTATGGACACCACAGGTACGTAAAGCAGTGTTTTTTTGCGCAAAGTGCGCGTTATGGACACCACAGGTACGTAAATCAGTGTTTGTCCGCAAAGTGCGCGTTATGGACACCACAGGTACGTAAAGCAGTGTTTTTTTTTGCGCAAAGTGCGCGTTATGGACACCACAGGTACGTAAAGCAGTGTTTTTTTGCGCAAAGTGCGCGTTATGGACACCACAGGTACGTAAATCAGTGTTTGTCCGCAAAGTGCGCGTTATGGACACCACAGGTACGTAAAGCAGTGTTTTTTGCGCAAAGTGCGTGTTGTGGACACCGCGGATGTGTAAAGCTTTTTTTGTGTGTGTGATAAGCTGCTGACTGATGCCCGGGAAAAACTGGCATTTTGTGATGAGTATATATAGACACGTGACTGCTTTATCGTCTGCAGCGAAGTATTCCTGTTCTGGATCATTCAGTTCCAAAGTGTTTTGTGGTTGGTTTTTATGTTTGGGGGTGGTTGAGGTGGAGCTGAGTACAGGCATAAGGAACATTATTAAGGAATGGAGAACATGTACCAAGAGCTGTAGTCATTTATTTACTGTTTATCTACTGTTTATGTACTTTTTATGTACTGTTTATACACTGTTTATGTACAGGCACTTTCAAGCTGAGAAAAGTGGACTACAAAAAAGAGGGCTTTGACCCGAGCAAGATCTCCGATCCTCTCTTCTATCTAGATGCCAAGGCCGGCCAGTACAAAGTGCTTGACAAAGAAGTGTATGAGAATATCAGCAACGGAAAAATTAAGCTCTAATTTCCCGGTGTAAACCCGTGTGGTTGTGTTATGGTGTGTGGACAACTGTACCATTCTTTCAATGACCCTCCGCTGACTCTCCAGCCGTCCATTAAATCACCGATTAAATATCAATAATCAATTTTAGTAATGTGGTATGTATATAGGTAAAAACAAACTCCTGTATAATTGAGTACAATTATTTTCCAAATCAAAATGTGCCAGCACCGTAACCGGCATGGAGTGAAAAGTTGTGAATCGACTTCGTGCGAAAGATCACAACAAAAAATATGTTTATTGACAGCGTATAAACAGGATATTATTTACAGTAGAGGAACCAGCCTCGTCTTAGATTGTATTTTCTAGTTTTATTGTACTTAAGCTTAAAAATATTCGGCTTCAGGTATCTGCAGTAGTCAGGTATAAAGTGTCGTGGTACAAGTATGTACAATATTCAAACGCGAGTGTATACAGTACACAAATACGAGTATAAACAATATCCAGATGCGAGTATATGCAGTATTCATATATGAGTACATACAATATTAAAAAAACAAACACGAGCTAGAGTTGTTTCTATGTTTGTTATAGTAAATGCTCAAAGTGATACCTCGACCAGTGTTGGTTTGCATCTTTATATTGACAATACGGAACTGGGACGATTTGTGTTTTCCCCAATTTATATTTTTTTTTGGCAGCGAAATGGTTTGAACTTTGACCTTGAGAGAAAAAGTAAGACCAAGATTTCGAATGCTATCTGAAGAATTACAAACACAAACACTCTCTCACGGTTATCATGTGACGTTTGATGTGACATTGTTATAGCGATTTGTGAAATCATGCCGGTGTATACGGGAGCCAGGGTTGGGGGAGAGGGGAAGAGGGGGCGGGGATGTCATTTTGTTTCAGATTACCATGACAATAGAGGAGGCAGGATGGCTGGGGATGTTAGGAGGGGGGAGGGGGGGTGGAGGGGCGTGGATATGCAGTTGTATCTTTTAACTATAAATCAAGTCTTCCATGTGTAGTAAGGTCTTTTATTTCCCCTGGGCGGAATGGTCCTCAGTAAAGTTCAATATTGAAAGACCACGCTTTCATTGAAAAATTCCGCGCTCTGATTGAAAAGTTCCGCGCCTTGACTTAAAATGACCTTAAATGTATGCGTGTGGTGTATAATAGTTACAACTTTATAAAAATCTGTCATACAGAGAATGAACAAATGTTGTTGCCTTGTGATGAATATGAATGAGGTAGATCATTTATATATATAAAGGCTGTTAGGACATAGCAAAGCTTATCTTTGATGATAAAAGTTTTCTTAAAATCTAACTAAGTTTTTTGTTTTTACTTTGTTGCTTGCAGCTGTAAAAATACCACTCAGACAGCCCTCAAGAATAACTTTTTATTTATGGATTAAAAAAACAAATGGCAGTTCTCATATTGTTGTTCTTACATATACAATCAATACGGTTGATAAGTTGATAATCGTTTTGATCAAAGTTTTGCATTCAGAATAATGACCCGCAGTGGATAACCACACACACCCAGGACAACTGCGGACGGCTAATACCTGGCAATAATCTTTTCGCGCACACACGAAAAACGAGAATAAATTAATAAATAAAATAACGTTCGAATTGGTCTTCCACACGAATCAATGCTTGGTCCGATTCTGTTCTCATGCTACACTTCACCACTCGCAGTATGCCGGTTTTATGAAATAAGGAACCAGAGATTGCACCATGGGCGCACGTGGCTCAGGGACCGGAGACTCGTGAGCGCGCGTACACGTGGCTTAGGGACCAGAGATTGTATCATGGGCGCACGTGCATTAGGGACAAGAAACTTGATGGGCACACGTGCAGGTGGCAATCGTGACCGCACGTGGCTCAGGGACCGGAGACTCTCGTGAGCGCGCGTACACGTGGCTTAGGGACCAGAGTATCATTGGAGCACGTGGCTGAAGGCATTCACGGATACAGGTGTATGTGGCTGAGGGACCAGTCATTGTGAACGCACGTGGCTTAGGTACTAGAGACAATGATGGGTACACGTGTATGTGGCTCAGTGATCAGACTATTATGGGAGCACGTGTATGCGGCTTAGAGACCAGTCATTGTGAACGCACGTGGCTTAGGTACTAGAGACAATGATGGGCACACGTGTATGTGGCTCAGTGATCAGACTATTATGGGAGCACGTGTATGTGGCTTAGAGACCAGTCATCATGAACGCGCATGGCTTAGGGACTAGAGACAATGATGGGCACACGTGTATGTGGCTTAGCGACCAGTCATCATGAACGCATCTGGCTTAGGTACTAGAGACAATGATGGGTACACGTGTATGTGGCTCAGTGATCAGACTATTATGGGAGCGCGTGTATGTGGCTTAGAGACTAGTCATCATGAACGCACGTGGCTTAGGGACTAGAGACAATGATGGGTACACGTGTATGTGGCTCAGTGATCAGACTTTTATGGGAGCACGTGTATTAGGGACCAGACATTATCATGGCAGCACGTCCCCCAGGGGCCCCAAGACTATCATGGGCACAGAGACCAGAGACAATAATGGGTGCACGTGTATGTGACTTAGGCACCAGAGATTATCAGGAGAGCACGTGTATGTGGCTTAGGGATCTGGGGTCTTTGGACAACTCGGCCCATTACCAACTCGGCCCATACAAAGTCGGCCCATCGCGAAAGACGACTCGGCCCAATTTTTGGACAACTCGGCCCATTCGTGAAAGACGACTCGGCCCAAATTACCAACTCGGCCCAAAACATTTTCATCCAAAATTTCCTCCAATATGTGAGTTTTTTTTTAGTGTCTGGTATGGGAGAAGTGTTAGAACTTTGTCCATTGTCGATTATGCATGTGTCAGGAGAACAAACCACTTCTAATTGTGGATGGCAGTATGAGATTATTACACAGAAAAACAAACTTTTTACCAGGGATATGGACAAGTCGGCACCTGAGTCGGCACGAAACATTGTCGGTAGTTTTTGGTCAAGTCAACGCCACTTTCCATTGGCAAGTTGGTACCACCTTTGAAAGTCGGCACCAAACCTCAAAACATTTTTACACACCATTTTAATTGTGAAAAAATAATTCGTAAGGTTCCCAGCACCAATTTTGAAGTCTCGGTACCAAGAATCACGGGTTTTAATGCAATCAAGCAACTCTAGCTCATGACAATAACAAAATTATTTAGACGCAATTTATAAAAAAAAAATCATAATTTACTTATGTACTCTGTGTGATTTTAAGATGAAAGATGTTTTGTTCAAAACAGTAGCAGAGTTCTTTTGACATCTTTATGTGCTCTGTGATTGTTAGATCAAAGGTTTGACTGCACATCAAGGGAGCTTGAGTGATACCTTTGATTGAAATGAATAGCAATTATTGTTGTTAACAATTAATTGCATTTACAATATAACACTCGTGAGTAAAATCAATTGCAAATCGCTCATTAAATTCGGTTATTTTGGTTGAGAATGATGGGAATTAATTGTAATCTGTACCAGTGTACGCGACCACGCGAACAACATTAATTTAATTGCAATTATTGCAATTTTAAGTACCAAGCTCAAAGAGTGCTGAAGTGCAATTTTTGGTGTGTAAAATGACCCAATATCACCATAACACATGAAGTGCACGGCGAGTGATATTTGTGTCCGCATCATAAACCGTAAAATGGTGTGTTAAATGGGTAGTGTAATATTTGATGTTTGTGACATTCAGACTCCTTTCAGTCATCTCTGTCATTGTGAAAAACAATGCTGATCATAACAAATGCAATCGAAGGCAGCAGAAATTGCAGTTGAGCTCAATAACACCGGAGTATTCATTAGTTGCAGTCATCCCTGTCATCGTGAAAAACAATGCATATCATTGCATATCATAAGAAACAGCTCCCGCCTTTCATAACCGCATGTAGCAAATGTCTCCCAAATGTCTAAAAATCATAACTGTGTCATAAAAGGGCTGCTAGTTCTAATCAAAATCAGCAGTAAAAACTCAAACAGGAAATAGTAAAGTGGCCAAAAAAAAAATGGGCCGAGTCGGTAAAAGTGGGCCGAGTCGTCCAAAAACGTTTGGGCCGAGCTGTCCAAAAAGGGCCGAGTTGGTAGTGGGCCGAGATGGTAATGGGCCGAGTTGTCCAAACCCCGGGATCTGGGAGCAGGGATGTGTGGCCTAGGAACTGCTGCAAGAAATTATTGGGATTAAGCGTCTGTCTAAAAAATAGTTACTGGGACTGGCATACACTCAAAACAAAGGTTTTAACTGAGGATTGGTTTAAATTATTTTTAAAAGACACCATAGCTTCTATCTGTTTTATTTCACGAAAACAACATAAATGATTTGACAAATAATAGCAGCCATTCAATTTTTTAATAAGCAGGGTGTCACTGCTCCCACCAACACAACTAATCTAAAAACCTCCACAGAATTAAACCTTTGTAACTTGTTGTTTCTTCACACAAGTTCTTTAATTAAAACCAAATATTGCTTATTACAACACCCCACTTCTCCCAATCAATTTGTCAATTTTACCAAATCACAAACAAAACAAGGATACAACTTCTCTCGTCATGCTGATTATTCGTTTCAAAAATCAACTCCTCATGCTCATGTGTTGTTAGGCAATGCGGTACTGCTAAAACCGTGCGGGACCTTGCCTTCTAAATGATACGAAAAAATAGTTTATAACCCACTACCTCGTTGCTGCGTTTTTTAAGACATTAAGCCAAAACCAATGAAAGATTAAAATCGTAAAAACGCAGGATATTTTTTTCCCACCTAAAGCAGTAGAACGACAGAAATTTTTGTCCCCGGGCGGGTCTTTGTAACTACCCGTGCCTTGGTGTCCCCACACGTTCTGCTTGAAATACCCTCATTAGTGGGTTGCTATATCGCGAATACTACTACCACTACTGCTACTACTGATAACAACAATACTGATAATATCAATAATATTAAAAACAATAATAGCATTGATAATAATATTCGATAACTCGAAGTTTTTTCTGGGCCCAAGTATTTCTACTTATTGAATATGTACTGTAGTACTGACCTTACCAACGCCAGGCAACGACACATTACTTTGCACCTCCCTCCCACCCCCACCCGTAAGAACGGGTAGCCAACCGGTCAGCTGATTTAGGCCACCAACATACCACATACCCAACATAAGCCAGTTCACAGTTTCGAGTGTTGGAAGAAATTTCTAAAATCCCAGTGGGAATCAAGCTTAAGTACAGAAATATACGAAAATTCGTTTTTATCTCTCAAAGTGGAATCTGTTAGGTGTCAAAGCTTTACCGGGATGTTGGAAAATTTACCGGCGATATTATTAAAAAAAAAATTTTTCAATCAAAAGGTAACTCTGTACCTATTTCAAAGTGACTGTGATATCTTTCTCCATTGACGTCCCATGTGCGTTCAGGGAAGCGTGAATGGGCTTACTACCGCTGGTGTTAACCAATTTTCCACCCGCACTGGAGTAATATCGTACAGAGGTCTCACTGATGGTTTGCTCTGGTTGGTCAGTCTTAACGTTGCTTTTTTCTGGCCTGGCCCGTATTTGGATCCTTGTTGTAAATGGTTTATTTATCTCTATTTGTTATCGTGAATATTGGTATTGTTGTATTGATTATTGGTTATCTTTTCTTGCGCATTTATACATACTCCTGAGCATTTACCACTTGTTCACGATCATCTGCATATTTCCCGGGAGCATATACATGATCACGATTATCTGCACTGCTCAAGGGAGCATTCAAATGATCATGAACATATTCATTGTTCGCCGGAGCACTCAGACATGACCATCTGCATTGCTCGCCGGAGCACTCGCATGATCACGAACATCTGCACTGTTCGTCGGAGCACTGGCATGATCACGAACATCTGCACTGTTCGTCGGAGCACTCGCGTGATCATGAGCATCTGCGCTTTTCGTCGGAGCACTCACATGATCACCTGCACCGTTCGACGCAGTCTCACACCCGGTTCCCTCAAACAGCCCGCCTTTCGGGCACAAACCAAGCTCGTGACACCGATTCCGCGATCGCCATATTTTCACCGAATTATCATCGCTCACGCTGACTAGAGTTTCCGGGTCTTTCGGGTGGAAAGCCACCGAGTTGACAACATCCGTGTGCTGGTACTTGTGCAGTAACACCCGGTACTCTCTGTCCCATAAATAACCATGGAGGTCTTCCGCTCCGCTGAAACAAGACCGAAAAAACAGATTTGCCTCTTCTTTTCAAGATGGATCATGAAATTCACTGAAAAAAAAGCAACAACAAAAGAAAAAAAAAAACAAACACACAAACAAAAAAAAACTGCGGACTATTTTTTTTTTACGTCTTTCTACCTTTGGTGAGTAATTAAACTGTTCGAAAAAAAAAAAGCCACATTTCACCATGACACAGAATTACTGCAGGAACTTCAAAACAGCAATCGCTACCGACATATTTTCTATTTATCAGATACATTCAAAAAGGGTAGGTTTTGTGTGAAAATATTCCTCAGATTCACAGATTATTACTCTGACGTCAAAAGAGCGACCAGCCTCTTTGCTAGTGCTAACCTGGCTACGTATCGGTCACAGACATCGAGGAAAATAAAGAAACACTCGTCGTTGAGAGTGAAGGCCTTGTGTGCGCTGTGCATCGTGCCAAGGTCACGCATCGTGCACAGGTCGATCACGTGGATCTCAATCTGCTCAGCGATTGGCGGAGGTTCCAAGGGGTCGCTGATGTGACAGTTCTTGGGCCAGGCTCGCGTGTTGACGTACAGGTACCTGTATACACAAGTACAAGTAGGTACTTTTGTCCACATGTATGCAAAAGTGCCTTGATGATTAACGACAGGTATCTTAACCAAAACCAGCCTCAAAGTACCTTAACAACTAATTACAGATACTTAAAGGAACTGTGATACAGTACCTGAAAGAACATCAGTACATAAAGTACTATCTTTGCCTCTATGTATGAAATAAATTTTAGATAAATAAATTTTGTCATTGATGCATTTATTTTAAACATGTAAAGTTATCTCAATGGCCACGATTAGGCAAAACAAACCTTTAATAAATTTTATTGACCACACAAAACCAAATATGTATTAAATTAGTCTTGAATTTTTTGACGTTATAACCGATACCGCTATAACAACGTGTACTAGACTGAATTTTCATCAGGGTAGAAGAGAACACGTTGCGGAAGAAAACATGGCATACTGTACTCGTCATAAACACACAAACTTAGTCTGGTTATTTGAGAACTGCAAGTTATTTGAAGTGTTTTTTTTTCAAATCATGACTTCATCTTAGATATCACATGCAGCAAATGAACAGGGTATGATTATTGATAGTTAATCCCCCCCCCCCCCCTCTCACAACAGACTTGCCTCTGGTCAGGTGACAAACACATGCCAATAATGTGGCCATCCATTTCAATTAAATGGTCCACTTCGTCCATGCGAATGTCAAGGTCATCATCATCGTCATCGACGGCGCTGACGTCACTGCCCTCGCTGTGGGCGGCGTCGTCCGCGACGTCATAATGCCCATGCCACTGGTGCTGGTGAAGGGCCTGCTTCACCCGCCTCTCGTGGCGGCGTCTGTTTGTTAATCAATTAATCAGTCTAATTAGTACGTCGCCACGAGACGAGAATTAGCGAATTAATTAGGTTTGGGGGCATTTATGCGGGACTGTTCTAAAGTAACTGGGGGCTTTGTTTTCAAAAACAAATTTCATGTTACGTAATATTCACTGAGGACTTTAACGAACGGCGTTCTATTCACGAATAAATGATTTACAACATCGACAACACACACAACAACAGAGCATCGGGTGCTTCATAAAATGCAGCATAAAGCAAACAGAGACGAATAACACACACCATGGAGAAAACAAACTGGAGGGTTACACGCGATGCCTGTCGGAACAACAAGGGTTAAAATGGGTGGTGGGCGGGAGGGGGGCGCGGCATTTCTGCTCGCTTCCTCCACCACATCAACACAAGAAAACTACCGTACTTTAAGTTTTTATTTACTGTAGATGAAAACAATTAACGACGATTGCGATTTTTTGTTCATGTAGTTTTCGGGAATTGGGCAATGTTTTGATGCCACCGAATCCTGAAACATCGCGAAATCCTTCCCAGACTTTTAAACGTTTTTTTTTTAAATCATTCCAAACCAAATAATATTTCACAGTTTAGTTTTAAATATTTTCGATGCTAAACGTTTTTAATTTAAGTGTAAAGAAACATATTAGATACAAAGGGAGTTTTCTTGTGAGGGCCTCGATGGTTATCAGTTCACATGCACACTTGCAATATCATATCACAAAACAAGTCGTACTCAGTGGCGCTGTACTGATAATCCCTAAGGTTGTGGGTTCGAACCCGGCTCGCGGTGGACGAGGAGAGATTTCATGTGCATTTTAACACCTGCTTGACAAGCAGCAACGGGTTAGCTGTACCTTTACCAGGATTAAAAATTACCCCACATGTTTTTTTTTTTCAAATGAGGCAACATTGGTAAAGAAGTTTGGGAGACTTTCGCTCCAATAGAGTTTCTATTTTAATATCGAGGATGTGATGTGATATTGCCGATGTTATCTGGAACAAATGCAATGAATTGATACAGTAATACCTCTGTTACAAAACTGCAACGAATCAATACGGTCATACAGTGTTGCCACGGAGTCACCAAGAAAAAAAAGGATAAAAAAAAGGATAAAAAAGGATAAATTTGAGAAAAAAAGTATGAAAAAAAGGATAATTCATATTTTGCTGAAGATCGAGAAAACATTAATGTTAATCATATTGTATCATTTTTTTGTAATTTCAAGGTTCGCGCTGGGTTCTCAGGAAAGTGAGTCAAAAAGGGAAAGTGTGACTCAGTTAGGTCCAGAAAAACTCGGTGTCTTCCGAAAAAGTGAGTCATTTCGTAAAAAATGCCCAAAAAGTGGACAAAAACCCCGCCAACGCGAACCCTGAATTTATAATGCTCGTTTTGATAGCGATTAAAAAATATTTGCATACCAGATTGTACTTTACAAATTTATAAAGGAATCCGGTCAAATTGTGCCAAAAGAAGAGTTTTGAAAATTGGTACTAAATGTTTTTAAATACCCCCATTTAGCCAATTTTTAGCGGCTCGCCAAAAAAAAAGTAATTTTTCAAGACAGGCCTACCTAGAGAATAAATTGGAAAGGAATCTGATCAAAATTGTGGGAGAAGAACCATTTTGAAAATTGGCAACCAAAAAATTTTAAATACCCCCCATTTAGCCAATTTTTGGCGATCGCCAAAAAAAAAAATCTTTTTTTTTTTAAAGAAAGGCCTACCTGGAGAACATTCGTTTAAAATTTGAGAGGGATCCGATCAAAACTGAGGGAGAGGAAGCATTTTAATTTAAGTAAAAGTTTACACACAGAAGACGGATACCCCTCTATTGATGTGATAAGACCAGCCCGACATGGTCAGCTGGTCTAAAAACTAAAAGGTGCGTACGTACTTGATCGATGGTCCCTTGGGACATGCAACTCAAACTTACAGAATGAAGTTATTGAAAATCATTCAAGAAATAACAAGTTTGTCCAAGGACAAAGTCCCAGCTTACGAAAAGCAATAAGAACAATTCCAGCGTGCATGAGCAAGGGAATTTCCCTGAAAAATTGGGCTTCAAAAGATGAGACGGCAAAGAGCTGGCTCAATAATTAATTTGGCACCGGACCAGAACATAGACGGATAAAGACATACAAAGATTTCTTTCCCAGAAAAATTGGAAACAGATTTTTCGTATCTCTGGTAGACTGGACAGTCAGCCATAGAACAGTCAAACAACGCTCGCATTTCGGACCAGTGCGCATATTTATGTAACCTGCCTCGATGCGCGGTTCTTATTCAGATAAGTGCGCATGTTTATTTAATTTGCGTTGATGCGCGGCTCTCATTTTGGAACAGTGCACATGTTTATTTAACTTGCGTTGATGTGCGGTTTGCATTTCGGGCCAGCAGGCATGTTTATTTACCTTTTGTTGATGTGCGGTCCTTATTTCGGATCAATGCGCATGTTTATTTACCTTGTGTTGATGTGCGGTTCTTATTTCGGATCAGTGCGCATGTTTGTTTACCTTGTGTTGATGTGCGGTTCTTATTTCAGACCAGTGCGCAAGTTTATTTAACTTGCGTCGATGCGCGGTTCTTATTTTGGACCAGTTCGCATGTTTATTTATTTTCCACCGATGCGCGGTGGACCAATGCGCATGTCTGTTTAACTTGCATCGATGCGCAGCGCTTATTTTGGACTACTGCGCATGTTTATGTAACTTGCGTCGATGTTCGGTCGTTAAATCTGACTATTGCGCAAGTTCCTTTTACTTGCGTTTAAGCGCTGTAGGAGGAGATTCATTTAATGTTTTTCAAAAATTCCGAAAAAAATAATTCAAAAGTTTTCCAATTCACTCAAAAAGCACGAGCCATATGCATGGCCCCCAAGAGACGGCTCATAAAAAAATAAATGAAATTTGATAAAAACTGTAGGAGGAGATGCATTTTGATTTTTTTTCTTCAAAAATTCCCTGATCGACTTATAAAGCACAGGCCGTATTCACGACACCCTTAGCATGCCTCAGCCCCAAAATAAATGATGTCTGATCAAAACAGTAGTATGCATTTTGAGGTATTTTCATCAAAAATTCCCCCCAAAATCAAAAATTCCCATGTCGAGTCAAACAGCACAAACTGTATGCCCGACTCACCTAAGAATGCCTCATACCAAAAATAAATGAAATCGGATAAAAACTGTGGGAGGAAATGCATTTTGAAGTTTTTCTTCAAAAATCCCCTAAAAATACAAAAATTTGGCTAAAAAGGCGCAATCCGTACGCTCAACCCTTTAGGGATGCCTCATACCAAAAAAAAAAAAAAAAAAAAAATGAAATCGGTTCAAAACTGTAGGGGGGAAATGCACTTTGAAGTTTTTTCTTCAAAAACTCCCTAAAAATACAAAAATTGCCCGATCGGCTAAAAATGCACAATCCGTATGCACGACCCTTTACGGGTGCCTCATACCAAAAATAGATGACATCGGGTCAAAAATGTAGGGAGATTCATTTTAATTTTTTTTCTTCAAAAATTCCAAAAAAAAAATCAAAAATCACCCGATCGACTAAAAAAGCACAAGCCGTATGCATGACCGCTTAGGGATGCCTCACAAAAAAAAATAAAAGACATCGACTCAAAAATTGTAGGAGTAGATGCATTTTGAATTATTTTCGAAATTTTTTATTCAAAAATTCGCCAAAAATTAAAAAATCACCCGATCGACTAGAAAAGCACAAGCCGTATGCACGACCCCTTAGGGATGTCTCATACCAAAAATAAATGACATCGGATCAAAATTGTAGGAGGAGATGCATTTTGAAACAAAGTTTAATAAATAAACAACTAACTAACTAACGGACGCCACCCGCAAACCGATAGGAATACCCCTGCTTACGTGTAACGTAAGCTGGGCTAAAAACTACTCAACATCATTTAGAATACTGGATATTTTACAGTGTGATAAGACATTGAATACACTTACAGAATTTATGTTTCAATTCCATGAAAAAAAAATACCCTTTCTCTACAGATGTATTGATTTTAACAATAGACGCTGCACAAAAGTTGGAAATTACATACACATACAGTGTAAGAGCGGTTAATATTATGGCCTAATCATGCGTTATGACTAGGGTGAGAAAAAATGATAGCAGAAAAAAAATATATAACTAATTAGGAAAAAATGATATTTTGAACGAAAAAAGAAAATGAAAAAAAAAAGTATCAAAATAAAAAAAAAGGATGAAAAGCGAAAAAAAAGTATAAAACAAGTTTGTCCAAGGACAAAGTCCCAGCTTACGAAACGCAATAAGACCCATTCCAGCGTGCATGAGCGAA
This sequence comes from Protula sp. h YS-2021, assembly GCA_949752745.1. Lineage (NCBI taxonomy): Eukaryota > Metazoa > Annelida > Polychaeta > Sabellida > Serpulidae > Protula > Protula sp. h YS-2021. Next base: position 24,828,004 of record OX457033.1, on the reverse strand, counting down.
GGAATTTCCCTGAAATATCAAGCTTCAAAAGATGAGACGGCAAAGAGCTAGCTCAATAATTAATTTAGCACCGGACCAGAACATAGACCGATAAATGCATACAAAGATTTCTTTCCCAGAAAAATGGGGAACAGATTTTTTGTATATCTGGTAGACTGGATAGTTTGCCATAGATACCTTCAAACAACGCTCGCATTTCGGACCAGTGCGCATATTTATGTAACTTGCCTCAATGCGCGGTTCTAATTCAGACAAGTGCGCATGTTTATTTAATTTGCGTTGATGCGCGGCTCTCATTTTGGAACAGTGCACATGTTTATTTAACTTAATAAAGATTAATGCGCGGTTCTTATTCCAGACCAATGCGCATGTTTATATTACTTTCGTTCTTATTTTGGACAAGTGCACAAGTTTCCTTAGGTTGTCTTGATGCGCGGTTCGCATTTCGGAAGAGTTTGCATGTTTATCTAACTTGCACGGTGCTTATTTTGGACGTGTGTATATGTTTATTTAACTTGCGTTGGTGCGCGGTTTGCATTTTGGACCAGTGCGCATGTTTATTCAACTTGCGTTGATGAGCAGTTCGAATTTCGGGCCATTGCGCATATTTATTTAACTTGCGTTGACGCGCGGTTCGAATATCGGACCAGTGCGCACGTTTATTGAACTTGCATTGATGCGCGGTTCTTATTCTGGACCAGTAAAAATGTTTGTTTAACTTGCGTTGGCGCGTGGTTCACATTTCGAACCACTCCACACGTTTATTTAAGTGGCTTTGATGCGCGGTTCGAATTTCGGACCAGTGCGCATGTTTATTTAACTTGCGTTGATGTGCGGTTGGCATTTCGGATCAGTGTGCATGTTTATTTACTTGTGTTGATGTGCGGTTCTTATTTCGGATCAGTGCGCATGTTTATTTACATTGTGTTGATGTGCGGTTCTTTTTTCGGACCAGTGCGCATGTTTATTTAACTTGCGTTGATGTGCGGTTTGCATTTCGGATCAGTGCGCATGCTTATTTACCTTGCGTTGATGTGCGGTTTGCATTTCGGATCAATGCGCATGTTTATTTACTTGTGTTGTGTTGAGTATAAAAATGTGCATACAGTTTTGGAACATCCTATCCAGAACACGGTACGATATTTGTCAAATAAAAATATATATGTAAAAACAGGAATTTTTCTCCAATTTAATTTGATATCAAAGAAAAGTAGAACTCCAAAATTTAAATAACGTCCTTTCTTATATGCACTTATCTCGAGCCTTTTGTTGCATACGATTACTTAAACGTGGATTCCTATCCAGGGTGGTACTAGGCCAGCGTTTAATTAAAAATCGATAAATGATCGGGTGAGGTATATCCAGACCGTGGATAGTCTACCCTGACAGGCGTACTTCAAATGCCCTGGTAAACTTCAAAGCGGGGGGTTCGTCAAAAATATGTGGACCCTAATTAATTTTAATTTGCGTGGGAAAAATGAAAAAGAGGCAATCGACCACACGAAAAATATCACATTTATCATATTGTCGGGTCATATAATTGCTTCCTGCACTTTAAAAGCGAAAATTACAACTTTCTTGCATTATCGCCCAATATTCCCTATTATCGGATATCCGAAAAATATCATATTTATCATATTTTCGTGTTATAGAATTGATTCCTGCTCTTTTAAAGCGAAAATTACAACTTTCTTACATTATCGCCCAATGTTCCCTATTATCGCCCACCCGAAAAATATTATATTTATCATCTTTTCGGGTCCTAGAATTGTTTCCTGCACATTTAATGCGAAAATTACAACTTTCTTACATTATTGCCCAATTTTCCCTATTATCGCCCATCCGAAAAATATCACATTTATCCTATTTTCGGGTCATAGAATTGATCATTGTACTTTTAAAGCGAAAATTACAACTTTCTTGCATTATTGCCCAATGTTCCCTATTATCGCCCACACGAAAAATATCATATTTATCATATTTTCGGGTCATAGAATTGATTATTGCACTTTTAAAGCGAAAATTACAACTTTCTTACATTATCGCCCAACGTTCCCTATTATCGCCCACCCGAAAAATATCATATTTATCATATTTTCGGGTCATAGAATTGTTTCCTGCACTTTTAAAGCGAAAATTACAACTTTCTTGCACTATCGCCCAATGATCCCTATTATCGACCATCCGAAAAAATATCATATTTATCATATTTTAGGGTCATAGAATTGATTCCTGCACTTTAAAGCGAAAATTACAATTTTCTTACATTATCGCCCAATATTCCCTATTATAGCCCACCCGAAAAATATCACATTTATCATATTTTCGGGTCATAGAATTGATTCCTGCACTTTTAAAGCGAAAATTACAACTTTCTTGCATTATCGCAGAATGTTCCCTATTATCGCCCATCCAAAAAATACCATATTTATCATATTTTCGGGACATAGAATTGATCCCTGCACTTTTAAAGCGAAAATTACAACTTTCTTGCATCATCGCCCAATATTCCCTATTATCGGCTATCCGAAAAATATCATATTTATCATATTTTCGTGTTATAGAATTGATTCCTGCTCTTTTAAAGCGAAAATTACAACTTTCTTACATTATCGCCCAATATTCCCTATTATCGCCCACCCGAAAAATATTATATTTATCATATTTTCGGGTCCTAGAATTGTTTCCTGCACTTTTAAAGCGAAAATTACAACTTTCTTGCTTTATCGCCCAATATTCCCTGTTATCGCCCACCCGTAAAATATCACATTGATCATATTTTTGGGTCACAGAATTGATTCCTGCACTTTTAAAGCGAAAATTACAACTTTCTTGCATTATCGCCCAATATTACCTATTATCGACTACCCGAAAAATATCACATTTATCATATTTTCGGGTCATAGAATTGATCCTTGCACTTTTAAAGCGAAAATTACAACTTTCTTACATTATCGCCCAATGTTCCCTATTATCGCCCGCCCGAAAAATATCACATTTATCATATTTTCGGGTCATAGAATTCATTCCTGCAGTTTTAAAGCGAAAATTACAACTTTCTTGCATTATCGCCCAATGTTCCCTATTATCGCCCATCCAAAAAATATCATATTAACCATATTTTCGGGACATAGAATTGATCCCTGCACTTTTAAAGCGAAAATTACAACTTTCTTGCACTATCGCCCAATGATCCCTATTATCGACCATCCGAAAAAATATCATATTTATCATATTTTAGTGTCATAGAATTGATTCCTGCACTTTAAAGCGAAAATTACAATTTTCTTACACTATCGCCCAATATTCCCTATTATAGCCCACCCGAAAAATATCACATTTATCATATTTTCGGGTCATAGAATTGATTCCTGCACTTTTAAAGCGAAAATTACAACTTTCTTGCATTATCGCAGAATGTTCCCTATTATCGCCCATCCAAAAAATATCATATTTATCATATTTTCGGGACATAGAATTGATCCCTGCACTTTTAAAGCGAAAATTACAACTTTCTTACATTATCGCCCAATGTTCCCTATTATCGCCCACCCGAAAAATATTATATTTATCATATTTTCGCTTCCTAGAATTGTTTCCTGCACATTTAATGCGAAAATTACAACTTTCTTACATTATTGCCCAATGTTCCCTATTATCGCCCATCCGAAAAATATCACATTTATCCTATTTTCGGGTCATAGAATTGATCCTTGTACTTTTAAAGCGAAAATTACAACTTTCTTACATTATCGCCCAATGTTCCCTATTATCGCCCACCCGAAAAATATTATATTTATCATATTTTCGGGTCCTAGAATTGTTTCCTGCACTTTAAAAGCGAAAATTACAACTTTCTTGCTTTATCGCCCAATATTCCCTATTATCGCCCCCCCGTAAAATATCACATTGATCATATTTTTGGGTCACAGAATTGATTCCTGCACTTTTAAAGCGAAAATTACAACTTTCTTGCATTATCGCCCAATGTTCCCTATTATCGCCCACACGAAAAATAGCACATTTATCATATTTTCGGGTCAAAGAATTGATTCCTGCAATTTTAAAGCGAAAACTACAGCTTTCTTACATTATCGCCCAATGTTCCCTATTATCGCCCACCCGAAAAATATTATATTTATCATATTTTCTGGTCCTAGAATTGTTTCCTGCACTTTTAAAGTGAAAATTACAACTTTCTTGCAGTATCGACCAATATTCCCTATTATCGCCCATCCGAAAAATATCATATTTATCATATTTTCGGGTCACAGAATATATTCTTGCACTTTTAAAGCGAAAATTACAATCTTCTTACATTATCGCCCAATATTCCCTATTATCGCCCACCTGAAAAATATCACATTTATCATATTTTCGGTTCATAGAATTGATTCCTGTACTTTAAAAGCGAAAATTACAAATTTCTTGCATTATCGCCCAATGTTCCCTATCATCGCCCACCCGAAAAATATTATATTTATCATATTTTCGGGTCCTAGAATTGTTTCCTGCACTTTTAAAGCGAAAATTACAACTTTCTTGCTTTTTCGCCCAATATTCCCTGATATCGCCCACCCGAAAAATATCACATTTATCATATTTTCGGGTCACAGAATTGATTCCTGCACTTTTAAAGCGAAAATTACAACTTTCTTGCATTATCGCTCAATGTTCCCTATTATCGCCCACACGAAAAATATCATATTTATCATATTTTCGGGTCACAGAATTTATTCCTGCACTTTTAAAGCGAAAATTACAACTTTCTTGCATTATCGCCCAATATTCCCTATCATCGCCCACCCGAAAAATATCATATTTATCATATTTTCGGGACATAGAATTGATTCCTGCACTTTTAAAGCGAAAATTACAATTTTCTTACATTATCGCCCAATATTCCCTATTATCGCCTACCCGAGAAATATCACATTTATCATATTTTCGGGTCATAGAACTGATCCCTGCACTTTTAAAGCGAAAATTACAACTTTCTTACATTTTCGCAAAATGTTCCCTATTATCGCCCACCCGAAAAATATTATATTTATCATATTTTCGGGTCCTAGAATTGTTTCCTGCACATTTAAAGCGAAAATTACAACTTTCTTGCAGTATCGACCAATATTCCCTATTATCGCCCATCCGAAAAATATCATATTTATCATATTTTTCGGACATAGAATTGATTCCTGCACTTTTAAACCGAAAATTACAACTTTCTTGCTTTATCGCCCAATGTTCCCTATTATCGCCCACGCGAAAATATCATAGAAATGACCCACTGACAACAAAATTACTGAAAAGTCCAACCAGAAGTACTTGCATGTAACACATTGTGCCCCTCTGCAAATTGAAACTTTGCTTTTTTAAGAAGAAAAATGGAAATTTCCAATTTTTTAAAAGCTGCAAACTTCGAAGCTCAGTAGATTAAAAAATAAGGCGAAATTCAAAAATCGAAAAATGTACTTTTTTCACCCCTTAGTTCTAGTTTCTTCATAACAAATTTCGGAATCTTCCGATAAAAAATGAGGGACTAGATAGATTTTTTCGTATTTTGCCCAAATTTGCAATAAAATCGCCAAAAATGGTTTAAACCAAAAAATAAAAAAAAATCCTAATGCAGTAGAAGGTTAAAAACTCGCGTTTAAAATTTGGTACGAATCGGATGAAAAATAAAAAAGATATTCCACTTTAACTACTTTGTTAAGAAAAAAAAATGGAAATTTGCCAATTTTTAGAAGTTGCAAACTTTGAAGCTCAGTAGATTCAAAAATAAGGCGAAATTCAAAAATCGAAAAAAGTACTTTTTTCACCCCTTAGTTCTAGTTTCTTCATAAAAAATTTCGGAATCTTCCGATGAAAAATGAGGGACTAGATAGGTTTTTTCGTATTTTGCCCAAATTGGCAATAAAATCGCCAAAAATGGTTTAAACCAAAAAATAAAAAAATTTCCTAATGCAGTAGAAGGTTAAAAACACTTGCCCCCATCTGTATAGCCCTGTTGGCTAAAAAGCCAACTGGGCTAAAAAAAAAAGACATCGGATAAAAAATGTAGGACGAGATACATTTTAAATTTTTTTCTTCAAAAATTCCCCAAAAATTAAAAAATCACCCGATCGACTAGAAAAGCACAAGCCGTATGCACGACACTTTAGGGGTGCCTCATATCAAAAATAAATCACATCGGGTCAAAAATGTAGGAGGAGACACATTTTAAATTTTTTTCTTTAAAAATTCCCCTAAAATTCAAAAATCACCCAATCGACTAAAAAAGCACAAGCCGTATGCACGACTCCTTAGGGATGCCTCACACCAAAAATAAATGACATGGAATCAAAATTGTAGGAGTAGATGCATTTTGAATTATTTTCGAAATTTTTGCTTTAAAAATTCCCCAAAAATACAAAAATTGCGCGATCGACTAAAAAAGCACAAGCCGTATGCACGACCCTTTAGGGGTGCCTCATACCAAAAATAAATGACATCGGGTCAAAAATGTAGGAGGAGAAACATTTTAAAATTTTTTCTTTAAAAATTCGCCAAAAATTCAAAAATCACCCGATCGACTAGAAAAGCACAAGCCGTATGCACGACCCCTTAGGGATGCCTCACACCAAAAATAAATGACATCGGTTCAAAATTGTAGGAGGAGATGCATTTTGAACCAAAGTTTACTAAATAAACAACTAACTAACTAACTAACTAACGGACACCGCCCGCAAACCGATAGGAATACCCCAGCTTACGTGTAACGTAAGCTGGGCTAAAAAGGATGAAAATAAAAAAAAAGTATAAAAAAAAGTATTTAAGGATAAAAAAAGGATAAAATCGGGCTTTTTCAAAATAAGGATAATCCTTTTAAAAAAGGATGATGTGGCAACACTGGTCATACCTCCGTTACCCCCCCCCCCCCACCCCAATCATCGAAAGACTTATAAGAGCGGAACAGGCACCATGGTTCTAAGGTTCAAATTATAGTAGATATTTTTCAGTCCAAATGACATCCCTTCTGAAGAGGTTTTACTGTATATCTAATACAAATAGGGATATGCAAAGCCTTCTTCGCACACGGATACTTCCCGCTGATCCGGAGACAAACACATCCCTATAATATGCCCATTCATATCGAACACACGATCAACCGCATCCATCTGACGCAGCAACGCCAAATCTTCGTCGTCGCTGCTTTCGTCATCACTTGCGTCACTGATGACGTAATCGTCGCCATACAGCAGACGTTGTTGCGCCTGGTGACGTAATTTCCTTTGAAGACGGTACGTCTCTAATCTCCTTGATAAGAAGGTTTGGAAGTGTATGATATTAGCATCATCGGAGGAGGGGGGGTGGGGTTAGGATATGTTGATTGGGGAGAGATCCAAAGGAGTGTGTTGCCTGACTTTGAAAGCACAGCAATCACAGCACAAATCCGATTAACTTTTGCTAATATAGTGCATTGGATTGACGGATATGTTGCGTCATCTACAGATCCACATAAAAAAAATGGCGACTTAACTTTCAATCCAAGTTTTTTTCGGTTGGCAACGGGTAATTTGGAATTATCGGAGATGCGGGCTTCAAGCCAGTCGAATTTAAAACTAATCAAACTAATTGATAAACTGACCTCAGGCAATAACGACGCTTCGTATCATTTCAAAATAAACGTAACCACGATTTTTCTTTACCCTTTTTCTTTTTTTGTTAACTTTTTGAAGTCAGGGCTGGTATAATCTAAATCAGTTGATTTAAATCATGATTTAAATCGTGATTTAAATCAACGTAAAAAAATCACGAGTTTTTATTTTTTTTATTTTTTTAATTTGTTGATTTTTTTTTCTACTTAAAATGTGTGTCATCCAGACTGTTTCACTGAAGGCACTTTGTTTACCATATAAAATGCCTTTGTTTAAACAAGGCATTTCATATGGTACGCTTATTAGTGCACATGAGCCTCCGAGGTGGGGAGAAGGCGTTTAGTTAGGGGCAGCACGCCTTAAGCAGGTAACTGCCTTTGGTGTTTGAAAAGAAACCCTTGAGTCTCATAGTATTTGTTATGATTGTTTGAGCAAGTACTCTGTAGTGGATATGTAATGGCAAACTAATCTTCAGGAACTCCCGGGAGCATCGATATCTCCAACGTACTCCGTCCTTTCTCCCAACCGCGTGTGCTTGTAAACAAAGTATTAGTGTTACGCGCCGAGCGAGGTTATTTAAATCCCCCCCCCCCCATATCACTGCATTTTCGATTGTTGATTGAACAAACCTCGGAGCGGAAAAGGCTGGAAACTGGCGTTTTGCTACCGATCGCTCAATAAATCAAGAATTGAACTTGAAGATAGTTATCTGAACATTTGAAAATTGAGGACAGTTGTCACAGATTTTGTGAAATGTAAATGTTTTTGTAGTACAAGAGAGTGTTACGAGTCTTCAATTAACTGTTAAAAGGTGGTGCTTTTGGATATTTTGTCGTTTTTTTTTTTAGCTTGATTTAAATCAAAAAGATCAAAAAAATCAGATTTAAATAAAAAAAATAAAAAATCATGATTTTTTTTTAAAAATCGGATTTTTTCCAGCCCTGTTTGAAGTACGAGGTAAACGTGCGAGATTTCTTTATTGCGTGTGTGTGACGTTTGCACTGACCAATAACATTTTAACGATATTAGCATCTATAGGAAAATGCAGAAATTACAGTAACTCCGTTTAATAGATTTAACGTTCACCCAGCAGATCGTTACCGGTAACACGGATTGGATTGGATTCATTATTGATTATTATACCTGTATTCTGCCTGTCTACTTATTTTGATTGATTATTGATTATTCTACCTGTATTCTGCCTGTCTGCTCATTTTGATTGATTATTGATTATTGTACCTGTATTCTGCCTGTCTACTCATTTTGCCGAGAGCCTCTTCGTGACGTATTATTTTTATCCCGATCTGATGCGGAGTGAAAGTTCGCGAACCAGTCGTAAAAATCAAATACTTATTCGGTTCCGATCTCTGTGCCGTATCCGTTTTGCGTTTGGAAGGTTGCGCAATAGCTTTGGTCGAAATCGCGGTATCACATTCACCAAAATTATAGAGCAAGGATGAGGCATGGGACTGACGATCTCTAAGCCCATCAGTTATGTTTTCCTCGGTCGCTTTGACAGAGGGTGGGCAGAAAATGCTATTGGAACACTCACCACCCCGGCCAAATCGGCATGGTAGCGGGTGGCAGTGTGCTGGTTCACAGGTAGCCACATCGATGTCCGTACTGACCGCTTCGGAAACGCTACTGAAATGTTCCACAACTAAGTTTGAACTGGGCGGTTTTTCCACACTGTCTTCGTGACTAGAGCATTTTTCTAATGATTCAGAAAATAAATCGATTCCTCCCGAGTCTGATTGACAACTACCATCGCTCCAAAATACATTACTCTCCATTTTGGTGACGTCACGAGATTTCTCAGTCAAACGGCTGTCACATAACTCGTTGTGACGTGACTGATCACATGACGCGCACGTCACGCCCTCTTGTGAATTATCCATCGGCGTCTCCATAACAACGTCATCATTTTCACTATCCTCTGGCGGCGACATTTTTATCCTTTTGCACTTAATTAAAGAATCAGATTCGTTATCAAAATCGTCATACTGAGCACAGCTGGCCACCATGATAGTTCGTACTGAGCTGGCGTTAATATTGTGAAATTTAAACAGCTGCATAACTACCGACTCGTAAATGTTCTCCAGATCTTGAGAACTCTGCAAAAAAAAAATTTAATTTAAGAAACAATGCGACTTTTTTTAACTGTTCAAAAGAGTAATAGGTGAAGAATCAAATATGAATATTCAGGTAATAGCTAACCGAGAGCTTTGGCGGGGGGGGGGGGGGGGGGGGGAAGAGAGAGGAAGTGGGGGTTTGTCCGAAAAGGCCTTTGGACCGGAACCCCTTAACCAGCCTTATAAAAAGACATTTGGGCGAAACACATCCTAATCTACCAACGGAGACTCAAGCCTGTGGAGGAGAAAAAAAAATGGTTCAACGAGACCAAAACCAGACATTTTCCAGCTCAGCGAGTATTCATTTGAACTTCTTTCAGGTTCAATCTACTTCGTAATATTTTCGATACGACACCCAGATCTCAACAGCTTTTACTCAATTATTGCCAATATTCATTAATAAGTTCCAAAAGATAAACAGTTCCTTACTGACGTCACTGTGTTATGTCATACTGTATGTTTGCAATACACGTTCAGAAGAAGTAAGATTTAATGGAAACAAATTTCTTTCTACCTTGTTTAAATATAGAACAGAACAGGAAGAAAAATTGCCAAGCCAGTGGAGATTTCCCGACAGCAGATGTTGATCATTGTACCACGTGCCGAAAATATCGTAAGGTTTGTTACGCACTGTGCACTGAAGTGCGAAGTCGTCTGAAATTGTGTAACAAGAAATCAGCAAGTTAGACGTTGCATGTGTTTAATTTTTAAAGTTAACCGTAATTTGCTAAATAAAAATTTGAAAATATGACAACTTACACAAGCTTTTTTTCTAAATATTTTAGTTATTAGATAAAATTCATCTACTTGTGTTGGACGGCATTTACGCAAACCCAGCCGTATTTAATAAGACCCCTCCACCACCCTACCCACGCCTTCCTCCTCAACAGTCAAGTGTACTTACTTTCCATACTGAATACTGCTATTTCGCCAGAGGTACTGTGAGTTCCAAAATGTACTCCAGAGACGAGCAGTAGCGTGTCCGACTCATTGAACTGTGTGTACTGTGTGTAGCGCCAGTGGTAGCTCCTCATGTCCTCATAATACCTGACGTACGTCGGGTAGCCGAACTCCCACACCTGTAAGGTTCAAGTATACATTGTACAGTCTCCATTGCGACTGGCTTACAGTGACCCCATTTCCGTTTAGTGCCTATTCCACGGGATTCTTTGCCATTGATAACAAGTAAAAGCGGATTAAGAAGAAAGTGGAGGAGAGAAGGAGAAAGACCGACAGAGAATGAGACGGAGATAGCCATATTATTCAAGAAAGTACATGCCTTGACGAATCCATCCTTCGATGACGTAGCGAAGTAGCGGCCGTCATGGGAGAAGCTGACGTGAAGTACCTGGTCCCTGTGCTCCCGCAGTACCTCACTCTCGTGTACTGGTGTGTGGTAGTACAGGCGCTTGTATTCATGTAGCCTAAAATATACGTGAACAATGCTGAAACAGTGTGGATTAGGGGGAGGTGGTAGTACAGGCGTTTGTATTCATGTAGCCTAAAATACACGTAAACAATGCTGAAACAGTGTGGATTAGGGGGAGGTAGTACCCGGTAGTACAGGCGCTGGTATTCGCGAAGCTTCGGTAACCATAGTGCGCGTAACAAGACTGAGCGAATCAAGGGACGGGATGAGAAGAAGTTGACAGTACATAAATTTTGGTTGTTTCAACAAAACCGGATATTGATGAGTAACTCAAATGGTCGGATAAAAAGCTGAAAATATGGTTGATGACAAAACAAATATAACTATCGAAGTTCTTGTTATAGAAATAACACTGTACTGAATGAACGCATGTTGATTCGCTGACCGCAACACAGACTTTTCTCAGTTTCACAGAAGTAAGCAAAAAAAAAAAAAAAAAAATACACAAATAAATAAAAAAACACAGTGTCTCACCAAGAAGACGCTCCTTGAGCTAGGCGTGTACAGGGTGGCGGCGGTTTGTGCTTGAGCAAGAACAGATCCTTCCACAGGAACTCGTCCAAGGCTACCCGGTACCACTGCCGGCATACCTACAATTTGGCAGTCATAACACCGTTTACTTTAAGAGATGGGGGACAAATCCTAATGACTTCTGATGGAGAAAACTACCATTGAAGACTTTTCCTCAACACTCTGTCAAATACTTAAAATTAAAATATGCCCAAAGACTAGAAGTGTAGAGAATCGTCGATTAAAATACCACTCAACTATTTGTTCAAGTCACCGACATTTTATACCTGTGACGCCCTCAGCAAACTTCTCGGGTAAAGATGTTGAAAAATGGACAACAGCAGCAAGTCGGGTAGTCTCGCCCATTCTGCTGACTTGTTCGCTATTTTGTTCGGCATTATGAGTCTTAAAAGTCAACCAGCCATCGTCCAATTTGCAATATTGTCGTTATACATCCTGTTCTGCTCGCATAATGTTCAAATAGTCGGCAGCTGTAATAACAGTTGGTCTTCTCACCCAGAGTGTTTTATATGTTTATTTTCACTTCGCCTCAGCTAAAAGCACAAGAAATGCGTCACTTTCATATTCAGCCAAATTTTGGTAACAATGTCTGCGGTTAAAAGAGTTGTGAGACAAAAATAAGCCAGTTTCTGGTTTCGGCTGTACCTGCAAATCAGGAAAATGTGTTAAAAATTGTTTTTCTCAGTCATGAGATCTATGTGGTGTCAAAACTTTATAAGGGTGTAGAAAAAAATTTATTCATACTATTATTGAAATGGTTTTCTTAAAGTAACTAAAACAGACAGTAACTGAGAGAAAATTGTTGGCTTTTAATGATTTTAAGGAGATATGCTTTGAATTACTTGGAACAAATAGATACCACTGACAGAGGAGGTTGAACCAAACACTGCCAATACAAACACGGCCAATTCCTCTTACACAGGCAACAAGTAAGTATTTGTGATACACAAGCAGGCCCCAACCGCCCTCAAATTCATAGGGGCATAAAGCGATGACGGACAGACGGACGGACAGACAGACACCCCAAACCTATAGGCCCCAATCCGAATGGTTGGGGCCTAATTAAAACACACAAAAGTACAAACAGTATTCCTAGAGCAAACAATACACATATTTCAGAAATGAAATGGCGGTCTGTACTAGCTCCAAGAAACGGCTCTCTTCTGGGGGATCGGCAACCGCTTCAAATCCTAGCCTGATAACGATATACAAATCAACTGTGGTCGCATCTGTCTTTATTGCCATTTGCTAAAGGCCCTCGAAGTACAATGGAAATTATATACAACTTCTTGTCACGCTTTAAAAGAAAACAACAGGGAAATAACCACAAATCAATAATTGTCATTTGTATACATACAGGAAACATGGTTTATTACGTGAAAAAGAATAATAATTTTTGCAATTAACCACCAAAAACTATTGAGCTGATATTTAAAAAGCATGTAAGAAATTAAAAGTGAAATACTATGGGTGTACAGAATAAATTTATAACACCGTATTATTTAAAATAAGAATTCTGAAGCAAATAAGAAACCAGATATTTTCTGGTAGGCTATCCCGGAACAGACTACCGATACTTCGTATGTCACAGAATCGATTTTTTTTTCATTATTTCATCATTTTATGATGCATACTATATAAACAACTTATTTTTTTTAGTTATAAATAAAAATATGAAAAAAAAAACGGAAATGCAAATAAATTTTTAACACTTTTGAATACCAGTGGATTATTCAATACTGAATTACCGATATTTTAATCAACAGTCAATACAGATTCAACTTTTCAATATCTTTATTTTTCTTTCACTAAAAGATAAGAATTTACATTGTTCAACTTATTTTCACCCTTTGTTATAAGAAAAGTGAACCATAATAGACTTCACTGACATTTGGATTATCGGCAGTCTATTCCGGAACAACCTGCCGAAAAATATCTGGTTTTTTATTTGTTTCAGAATTCTTATTTTAAATAATACGGTGTTTTATACCTAATTCTGCATTTATCGGTTAATTGAGTATATATTTTACATATAATCTATAACCCCTACACTTGAATTTTTGGTCTTGACTTTGGTCATAAGACATTTAAAGCACGGAACGTAAACAAACATCTGACAGGCGAGTTCAGAAGCTAAATTTTCTGTACTTTAACGAAAAAATAACAGACATGCAGCCCATTGAAACATATGACTATTTTGCAGAAGGGATATACTGTGCATGAACTTTGAATAAATGTTTGAATATTAGGGAATGGCAAGCAGGATTCGTTCCTCAGAACATATGAAGTTGGCCCCTATTAGTGGGACAACGAAAGGCTTCGTAGCTCTAAGAAAGAGATATACGAAGTAATTTAAGTTGCATTCGAAATTTAAGTTAGAAACATGGGACTGCCTGGTTTAAAGCAGAACATGTCATTTTAGCACAGAAAGTTCCTTTATTAACAATATCTTACAACGAATAAGGGGAGAACACAAATGCTTGCGCCCATTACAGGTGTACCCCCAACCAGACCGGAACAATCAGTCAGCTGATTAGCATTTCTTGGTGCATTATTTATTACAATGAAACAGAAGAAATCTCTTATTTAAACAATGGTTAATACAAAGGATGTCCCAATAAATACATATATATTTCTCTATTACACCTGACATCTTTCATGACATAGTGTTAGCTCTACCTATACTTTGTTATCGCCCAAAAGTTAAATTTTACCTTTCGACTGATTTCACCTCGCAACCCAAAACTACCTTGTAGTTAAAATTGTTACAAGTACTGACTGGGGTTAAAGCCTACTCAGTGTCCATACCAAAACATGAAATAATAGTTGTTTTACGTTAAAGAAATGAGGTGTGAAAATTTCACACCAAAGTTGTGTTCGGGTTCAGAGCTCTTAAAAAAAAAAATTGTTTACTTTTGTTTACTTCCGCATTCTTTGAATGACTAACTATCGATCGATCCATTAAATAGTTTCGTTAGAGGTCTGCGTTCAATGGGGTAAAATTCGAAATCAGATGTTAATATATGTGGAACAAATGCTGCAGATTTTTTTAGCGAAGTAATAAAGCTCATTGTACATCTTTTTGCGTGTGACGGTAGTGACTGCTAAGAAATAATGTAAGTAGACACATTATCGTTCACAACGAAGAATGTTACTGTGGTTGAAATGTTGCTTAAATGGATTTATGTGAAAAATGTATCGTGAAAAAGAAGCTATCCGTCTTTTGTGTGTTTATTACTTGTTCATGCAAATTGCATTTAATGAGCTTATCCACACAACATCAGAAACAATTTCAATATGAAAATTCACATGCACAACGCCCCAATGGCTTACAATATGGTAAAAATGTGGCTGAAAATGTATTGCTTTGTCAAACCAAACTTGCCTATCCATTCTATGTTAACTTCTCATTTACTCAGTAAGCATTTTACATACTGATCGTATCCGCAAAAAAATCAAACATCAAACATATTTATATATTTGAGCATACACACACACACTCATATATGGTAAGACAGTGGATACCCGTAGAAGAGTAGATTTTTTATAAAAGTTTTTATCGCACATGCACATGTCTTTTGTAATTGCACAACATGTTAAAAAGTGAGGCACTAGATTTGACAAGTACCCACTAAGATTTTTAAGTTGGTAATGCTAAATTAGAAAAGGCGTAATTTTTCTGGCAGATGATTTAAAAATTTAATACCTTTCTCAATTTTTGGCTGTTGTCAAGCTGTTTCGCGTGTATTGTTGGTTCTACTCCCATAGGGCCCCGTAGGGTGCGTACATAGCGATTTTATATACCAAGAATTTGCGCTCCGCGGTTGAGGCACAGTATGGTGGGAAAGGGGTTAAGATTTTTACAAACATTAAAAACATTTTCATTATTCGATCACAGCTTCAAAGGAGTATCGTTTTATGATTATTTTATAACCCGCACTAACAAACCGTTCATTGTGCATCGTATGTTGAAACTTGTCGTTAATATGAGATGTTGTCAATCTGACATGCCTTGTCGCAAAATAGATTTCATATATGTTTTGCCTTCTACATTTCAACATATCTTGCTGACCTCCCCCTGGAAAAATTTCGCTGTGTTGCATGGTTCGACCTAAGGTATAGGTGGAGTAGCATTTATAAAAATTGAATACACAAAAATTCCGCGAAATGAAGCAAGTATTTTAGGACGTAGTTTCTCATGCATTCAACAGTTTGCCATTTAATACCAATGGCCCAATCATTTGTTCCATTGTCTGCCATCCACGCAACCAATATATTCTTTATATCGCTCTTTGACACGTTTCACGGATCCCTGGTTAAGGGGATGGCGAGGTATACATGGACTATGACTAGTTCATATTTTAAGCGTCACAAATTTCGTACATACATATGGAGCACAAAAACATTTGACGAGTTGTAAAATGAATATCTCCCAGATCATTTTTTGTTGGAATTCACGACACAAATACCAGGGGAAGAAGTGCTCAGCGAGGAAAAAGCTAATTGAATAGAATGATTAGCGCAATGAATGGAAGTAACAAGTAGACTTGTCACATGTTGTGTCATAAATGCAAAAGAAGTTAGGACTCCTCAGTATCAAGTTTACTTTAAAGTCTACTGAAAGTAAGACACCACCATCGCCTTTACACAAGCAAGATGCAGGGTTACAACATTTTTTAATGAAAACGAAGAAGAAAATTGCCATGGCTGATGTAAACCACGCAAATGAATATGGCCATGTGACTGACGAAGGGTTAATTGAGCATAAAAATTGGAAAGTAACACACCTCAGACTCGTGTAAAATCTACGCGAAATATAAAAGCTTAACAATTGCAGTATGTGTAAAGTAAACAGTTTGAGACAGACACCAGATGTATGAGGAAATTTAAAGACGCTGAGTGGTTGAAGAATAATATTTGGTTACACACTCACTAGAATGAAAATGTTTCGGCACTGGGACAGTTTATGGAAATCGCACAGTATGGAAACCAGTATTGTAAATTCTCTGTTATTGGGGTTTAAAAAGGCCTGGATTCTGTATTGTCGAACTTAGCTGCAGGAAATAACATTACTGGGGGTTTTCGAAAAAAGCCAAGAGCTTCTATTTGGAAACTGGCCAATTTCAGGCTCTCATTTAAAAACTAAATAGGAGCCCCGGAGCTTCTATTAGGAAACAGTTTGATAATTAGAGCCCCGGGGCTTCTATTTTTTAGATGGGGTGTCGATAAGTTTTTAGTGAAAAAAAAGAAAATTTACCCTCAATCTCTTATTAAAGCGCTACATGCTGCGAATATCCGCACACAAAATAACAAAGCTCACAAAAAGAACAGTAGCTAAAAAAGGTCTGGTAAAGTGTGGGGATGTTGCCTTAAGCAACAACGCAGAACGTGTCTAGGGGTTTGCCTCACATCAAAGGATTAAGTGCACCGTCTGATTGCCTTGTGCAAAGCGCAGGATTAAGCAACGACGCAGAACATGGCTAGGGGCTGCCTCATATCAAACGATTAAGTGCACCGTGTCTGCACTGCGAGTAAACACGAGTTCTAAAAAGACATGCAGGATAGAAGGGGGGCTTTTATTAGAAAACGATTTTTTCAGGTCTTTATTTTAAATCCAAATAGAAGCCCCGGGGCTTCTATTGGGAAACAGTTTCCTTATAAGAGCCCCGGGGCTTTTATACGGGGAGCTTCTTTTCGGAAACTCCCAGTGCACTGGAACGTTATCAAAAGAGAGTATTCGAAACCAGGCATTTTATCTGAACTGAGAAAAGAAATATTCGTGGTTCGACGATAAACTGGTGGTTTTAAGGCAATTGATATTCATTTAGCAACGGGGAAATGTTAACCCTTTGAAAACACTGCAAAAGTTGTCATATTGACCTGTTTTCAGTCGTCAACGTCTCTGGCAAGCACTAGGCAATGATATTTAAACATCAGGTGATATTTTACTTTTTAAAATATTAATACTTCGACACAGAAACGAAGTCAATTTTGCGCAGATACCCAATACTGCCTTAACAAGTTTCCCTTTGGAATTTTTGTGCTGCCTACACATGATATTTTGTTCTGCAAGCATACTAAATATCTGTTAAATGTTATCAAACTGTTATTTTATATTTTAGCATTTTTGAATTGTATGCAATCTAAGGTTTTAGTAAATTTAGGGAAATTCTATTTTCACAGACTTTGTGCTTCTGGTTTCATATAAGGTCATTGGAACAGGCTGGGAATAGCAGATATGTCACAACATTTAGAAAGTCCACAAAAATATTTTCTTCTTCAATATAAGAAGAATGACATGGAGAGCCAGAATCGCTTATAACATTGGTAAACAATAATTATATAAAATGTAGTGAACAATAAACATGTAGTCAAATCAGTATCTTTTGAGTGCATTTTAGTGTGTTTTATTTACTGCATTGCATGTTATTTGAAAGATAGCTTGAAAGGAGTGGTGTCAGGGCAGAAAATGATGCGACCCTAATTCATCATCCATACCAGCGATTAGAGCATTCTAAGTAGGAATAACTTACCTCCCTAGATCAGTAGTCTGGTATGAATTAACTTAAAAGACAAATTGCGCGAATGAAAGGGGCATTCTGCTCAGCATTGCATAAAGCCAGAACTTCCGCCATGCTAAACCCGCCCTGCATAGGTATTTAATGTGTGTGACGAGAGAACTCTTACATCCCTTAGGGCAAGCACTTCTCTCAGAAGATACCACTTGGCTGCTACTTGGAAAATAAATAGCAACCCCAAGTATGTCTCTTGGTCCTCCAAGCAGTAAAAGGAAAGACAGATTTGAAACCAATGAGAGAGATAGACGTAAACACAATGTTAGGGCCAGCTGAAAGTCAGGGAAAGGGGGAAGAGGGAATGAAGAGCGAATGAAAAACTATCAGCAGTCTACCAGTAAGCGAACAATCAACAGCCTGGAAAATATTTACACAGTATCGGCTTTACTGTCATGGCAGTAAGATGACTGATAACGGAAAACTGTCCAGAAACCAGTACCGAAAACTTAAGTGGGATATGATACCAAACATGCCGCATCGCGGTTGTTTTTGTACATTTTCAACATATGCTTCTCAAGGGTCTGCAGATTCTCACATATTTAAGAAATATGGACCCTGGATCATGCAACGGTTAGTTTTTTTAACTCTATCACAGTCAGATTTGCTAAATACCTCTAGACCAATCAGAAAAGAGCCTTTTATTTACAAATTTCATTTACACATTACTGGAACTTCAAAGTTTCTTCGTTGATGACTTATGTGTCCGTTTGGTCTTTCTTTATGTCGTTCATTTGGAGTCTTAGGTGATAGATATTCTGATTCTTTATGTTCAAATGAGGGGGTGTGTTCTGTAACACCGGAAGTTTCGAAACTTGGCACAGACCGCATGTCACGAGATTTATGGACACTCAACACTTTCATGTAAATACGTTTAAGTTATAAGGAGATTAAATAATAAAAATTAAGTAAAGGGCGGACAGACTGACCCCTTTACTGATCCTGTTAGCATTCTTTTTTGTATATATTCGACTTTTTAACTGATCAGCTGGGACTTATCGAAAAACAGTACTGCGTTTCTGCTGGCCTGACAGTAAACATCTACGGACTACAAATATTCTTTAGCCAACTTTCTGACTTTTTAACATTTTTTGTTTTCAACATAGGAAGCATATGCCGATATTTTTTGCGTTGGTTCAGAACAAAAATAAATGAGTTTTCTGTTATGCATGACAGCCCTCCGGCCATTGAACAAGAACCAAGAATTAATTAGAAAAGTAAAAAATACTTCTTATTATGCACAATTTCTAAAATAGAACTACTCAGAAACTCTGGTCACCTATTAACTTGAATGTGAAAACCAATGTAAAAACTGTGCACCAAATCCAAAGATATCCTAGCTAAAGTATAGTTTTATCTCTTATTGCTTGGATTAGCTCCAAATTTGGGAACTCAGTCTGCCAGATAATGGAATACATTTATACATAAATAATGTTTGGTATTTATACTTTTTCTTTCTTTACTTTCCCAAAAGTAATGGGCTTCGGCCCAGGATTTTATGGCTGCTATTTAGCATGGTTAGGTGAAGTCTATTTATAGATTATGTGGTCTAATTTATTAAATACGTTTCAACGATGACTGACATAGGCCATCTTTAGATATTGATTACACGTGAGTTTTATGCAGCTACACAACTACACTTCCTTCTAAAGTTTGACAAACCTCACTGCCTACCCTATCATATATGTCCAACTTTTAGAAAACTTTCGATTATATTTGGCTGGTTTTCATAAGCTATAGGCAGAGTCACGGTATGCGGGACCACAGAGTAAATATTCTATTTTACGTTTTTTCCTTTATTCGCCATACCTCAACTACATAACTTAACATTTCAGGTTCCAAACTAAAACTTAACTTTTATGGACATGTCGGGCGATTTTGAAGATCATCAACGATAACGATTTGGTCGGCCATCTGCTTATGTCCAAACATGGGGTACATTTATTGGAGAATGACAGCACGGATTGGTGTGAATCGTAGAATGACAGCATAAGGTCGACTGTGTTAGGCCGTATATTGATAGTCAATTCTAAAACGTGTGACAACGTTGGATCATTTTTCGTAGCCTTTGCACAATGGAGAATATGAATTAAAGAAATCACACAGATGAGGCTATTCTGGGTGAAACAATACCCGACGAAGAAGGGTATTATTACCCAGAATACCCGCACCTAAGTGATTTCTTTCATTTAAAGCATGATTTTGCCAATAAAACCCGTTCCGCTTCACGCCTTCCCCAGTGTGTATGAAATCCAAAATTCAGGTCTTAATTAGGTTTATTGCATCAAAAGAAATACAAAGTGTGAAAAAATAACACCCGGGATAAGCTATATAGGGTTTGCGCACGTGCTTTTTCAGCATATGCCCAATAGGTACAGAGAAGTTAGTATGATAATTTTAGTCTCAGAAGATTTTGGTATCAAAATGGATGATGGGGAAGATATTTTTATGACGCAGAATTTCCAAAAAACTAAAATAGTGGCATATCATTTTCGGATTTATCAGAAACTTTGGATGATATTAATGAAAAATCTGGACCACAAACAGAAAAATTTCGTTTTGTCTGAAGTAGATCTCAACATTCTCCAGAATAATTCATTAGAATTGACTCAGTTTTCCGGACTGGATATTGAAAACACAAGCCTTGGAGATAAAGCATGATTGTGACGTCATAACTCAAAATCCTTTTGTTGCTTGCGGGTATTATTTTCCCATGAAGACCCGTTCAATTGTGCGGGCCGTTCCGACACCCCCCCCCCCCTCCGGGTCTTCATGGGAAAATAATACCGCAAACAACAAAAGAATTTTGAGTTATGACGTCACAATCATGCCTTAATTAGAAAGAATCCAGACCGAGTTCTTGAAGTAAAACTGATTAGTCACTCACTTCCATCGTGAGGAAAATAAGAAATAACGCCGGAAATACATTTGGAAGATGAATCACAATGCAGTTTTAGGGGTAGATTCGGATCGTAGTGCGCCAACACTAAATCTAAACTGATTAATTCCTTTGTCTTCTTGAAAGCTGTTTTGCCCGTGCTTGAACACTGTCACTTTTATCATTATGAAGTAATTAGTGCAGAGGATGTTGAGCTGTCGAAAGATTTATTACCTCCACCCGAACGCGTGACGCCATCCGTAGACTCGAGCATTGGATACGCACAGCCCCCCCCCCCCTCCATATATTCAATTTCATAATTGTGCTAATTTCTTAGTTGTCAAAAGTAATCGACTTCACTTGAAGGAACCGTCCCAAGTGATAGCCCTGGACCTAAGCGCTTTAAACACAGTGACAAGGAAACTTTCGAGCGATTTTTCCTTTTCGTACGCTAGTATATTAAGGAGCTCTTCAGCACCAACGCAACACCGTCATGATCTGAGTAAATTCTTGGGCGATAAACTTAATGTGTACAAAAACAACCTTCTTTTCGCCGGGTTTTATTTATTCAACAGAAATACCCATTTTCATTACTTATTTCTTGCTTTCTTTCTTTTCTGTTTTAAATTTATTTATTTATTTATTTATTTAAGTGCTTCGCTGTTGGTACATACTTTGAAACTGCAGCATAACAGCGGCTATTTGCCAGATGACTCGTGCAAGCAATACGAAACAATAACACGTTCACTACTGTCACACAGAATCCCTCGGCCGTTAACCCCCGGGGTAACATGATAATCACCGTAAATAAAGTGATAATTCGTAAACGCTCCTAAAAAAAAAACGAAGACTCACTCTACGGGTTTGCAGTTTCAAGTGTCCCAATTTATTTCTTTTCTTCAAGCAAGCCTTAATTATACTGAGTTTTTTTATTTATTTATTTATTTTAAACTATTCTGACTAACTCAGGGCATTTTTATCTCTGCTTTGCGTTATTTGTTTTAAGTAACCTTTAAATATCAACAACTTTGTCCTCTCATTGTTTCATATTCAAGACCCTTCTTTATAAAGGAAAAAAGCGAATACCATAAGCACTATAAGACCAGTTAACTATCCCAGTTTTACATACACAAACCATGAAATGCGTCACAACAGACACAGATCATTTCTGAATTGAGTTTATTTTATTTTCATTTCCCTCCTCCCCCCCCCCCTCCCCATCGTCTCTAATCCCGCCGCAGTGGGAACGTTTCCTTCCTCACGCCGTCCTTCGTGATGACCGACATGGACAAGCCTTTCTCAGCCCTCCCTCCCCCCCGCTCCCCATCTTCTCTAATCCCGCCGCAGTGGGAACGTTTCCTTCCTCACGCCGTCCTTCGTGATGACCGACATCGACAAGCCTTTCTCAGCCCTCCCCCCCCCCCCCGCTCCCCATCGTCTCTAATCCCGCCGCAGTGGGAACGTTTCCTTCCTCACGCCATCCTTCGTGATGACAGACATGGACAAGCCGTCACCGGTGTGGATGTCTCGCTCGGCTGCTGATATGAACACATCCTTCACAATGGCCAGTGCTTTCTCGAGTGTCAGGGGCTTCTTCTCAACACCCTCTTGATTCTTGTAGCCCAGCTGAAAATATTACACATCACAGCCTGAAAACTCTACATGACAATAAATAAACAAACAGAAAGCAAGGTATCAGAGCCGGTAAAAAAGACACTGCTGTGGTATCTGCTGGTGACATATGATGCTTCCGTGCTGGTCATATTGCAAAGAAAATGTTTGGAACCGCATCATGAAGAGTGACATTGGGACCTGCTGAAAGACAGGTGGATATACCCCCGCTCGCCCAAAACATGGTCACCTCCAGTGTGGCAATGCTAGAGGAGGGGAGTGTGTGTGTGTGTGGGGGGGGGGGGGGGGTTGGGGGGGTTGATTGATATCATAACCATTCATTGCGTAGTTACCTGGTTGTCAAGCAGCGGTTGTAACAAGGCGGCTGAGGATCCAGCGGCCTTGAAGGATTCCCGCTGGTAGGATCCCACAGGATCGTAGCTGTATACTGCGCCCTTGCCTACAACCAATCCCTCTTAGTTATTCGTCATGTAGGAATTTAAAAGATTTTTAAAGGTATATTCATTCTCACTTCTCCTTCACAAAAAGTAATGTGAACAAAATTTGACTCGTGATTATGAGAAGAAAAACAAACACCAGGCCACGTTTACATGTCATTTTTTTTTCAAATGTCTGCAATGACATTCAAAAACTGCCACACATAACATTCTCGACAGTTCATGCACAACACACACAAACATTCCCGAACGTCAACATAAAATTCAAAAACTATCAGACCTGACAAGCCTAAAGACACACACAATACAAGTAAAAACTTCACACTGCTCTCCCTAACATCCACACATGGCAGTGCTTTACGTCTACACATGGCAGTGCTTCACGTCCCCACATAGCAGTGCTTCACGTCCACACATGGCAGTGCTTCACGTGCACACATGGCAGCGCTTCACGTCCACACATAGCAGTGCTTCACGTGCACACATGGCAGCGCTTCACGTGCACACATGGCAGTGGTTTACATCCACACATGGCAGTTCTTCACGTCCACACATGGCAGTGCCTCACGTCCACACATGGCATTGATTCACGTGCACACATGGCAGTGCTCACGTGCACACATGGCAGTGCCTCACGCCCACACATAACAGTGCTTCACGTCCACACATGGCAGTGCTTCACGATCCCACATGGCAGTGCTTCACGTCCACACAGTTCCAGCCTTTCCCCCTTGCCCACAGCGCGCGATAACAGCGCCCTCTGCCCGAGCACGTACCTTCCTCGTCCAGGCCGGCGACGATGTTGTAGACGTAGAAGGGGAAGAAGCGCCGATAATAGAGCATGGTGGAGATCATGGCCGCCGTGGCGTTACAGCTCATCGGCTTGTTATGCTCGTGCTGGTAATACTGCAGAAGACAGCGCACAGTGCATTAGTAAACAATCACCCCCACCCCCCCTTCCCCCACGCTCTCCAAATGGGTTATAGCTGCTTTTTATACACGTTCTAAAATCAACACACAATGACTAATAAACAGTCATTTCTATATTTGCAGTTCTACATATAAAATATGCTACTCTGCAGTAAAAACTGCGTCAACCGCCAGCCCCACCCCACCCCCCCCCCCCCACCCCCTCCCTCGTACATCAATGCCACACACCAACCCACGTGACGCACCTTCAGCCTTATCGCCACATTTCTCGTGAACGTCTTGACATCACCATGAAAGCCCTGACAGCCCAACACTGTTTTGTCAGTTCTAAAAACAGAGAATTCAGAAATCAACTAAGTATTTTGGCCTGATTATTATTACTCCCTTATGTTATATACCCTACTGTAACCAAATCCTGATAATTAAACACATTGATCTGTTAATATACCTCATTTTCATTTCATTTCTGTTGTACTGTCTTACTTTTTTCGAAATGACAGTTCGGCAAAGGACAGCGATAAAAAACCCAGGCAAGGGGAGGGGGTGGATTTAACAGTTGATGTGACAAAGCTGAGAACCAATTAAAGTGAACCTTAATTCTATGGGACTGTTAAATAATGTTATGGCACTAAAACATTCCGGGAACATATTTCGTCACCCCTAAAGCGACACTCTTGGAGCAGTAAGAAAAATGATTTGATTATTTTCCGGAATTTTTATGACGATCAGCCATTTTTTTTTTCAACTGTTACCTCGGTAAGACTGTTCAATGCACACTCTTTGAATGCACTGAAGTTTACCAGTCTGAGTTAAGTGCAGTACTTACAACTGGTATGCTTTTTCGCAAGTTCGCGAGTGAATCGAATAGCCATGGCTGAGTCTTGTGTCTGAAGCTATGATGGCAAAATCATCACCAGCTACTCCTAAGATTGTCCTGTAAAAAAAAAAACAACACACACATAAGATTCAATAAAGAAGGTTTTACCGCTCTCAAAAGCGCAAAGAAGTGTGCACTGGCCTAGTATTTCACTCGGTGCCCCAGCTGTTCCAACCGGGTGTTGACTGTGACTTTACACTGTACTCAGGAATAGGTATTACGATGCAAGTACATCGTAGTTAATTTGAGTTGCAAATTCGACTATCAGCTGCCGAAGATCGCAAATAACCAGTGCGTTATGCATGAAATGCACGGCTTCTAGTTTTTACCAAAAATATGAAATTGGTGATTTTGTGCGAGATTCAACAACCCACAAGTCTTTATTGACATCTGCTAAAGGGCCTCAAACTAAAACGGTAACGATAAACAATCTCTGTGTTACGCTTTGTTTGAAACAAGTGAATTCGAAAATAAACACAAATTTCCCGAAAAAACTGATATTATTACATTATTACGTGAAAAAGAGACAACAAATTTTGCAATTATTCATCAAAAACATTTGAATTTATATTCTAAAATATGGACAAGATCAGAAGTTAAATATTTTTTGTGTACATGATACAATTATGCCTAATTCTACATCCATCAATTATTTGAGTTTGTTTTCCGGTAACCTAGGACCGTCCGCCACTTTTGAATGGTTGTTTCGCAATAACTCTCGTGTTTTGGACGCGATCCCGTAATGCTTTTGTATGTAGCAAGTACAGGGTTTTACACATGGTTTCTGTTATGCCAGGCCGATATATTTTTTCGGGCAGGTTTTCCAGCTGTAACTCGCAACTTTATTCTATCATCCCGAAATATAAATTTTGAGTGCAAACTGTAAAACTATCAACCCGCTTTTCAAAATGGCTGCTAAGATCTATAAAGATTACATGTGAGCATAAATCTGACTTTATATGTTTATACTAAGAGTTGCTTATAGCAGCTCAGTATTTTGCACCCGGAGAACCAGTGGCAGTTGTCGAGCGGTTCGGCAAAAATATCATTTCAGGGATAATTGTTGTTTTCGGGACGTGGCGACACTACAGGCACAGGCGGGTTTAACCTAGGTTACTGGTACATGTAAGTCTTGATCACTTGGCTTTAGCCGTAGGACATTTGAAACTCGGAGTGTAAACAGGCAGTTGATAGGTGAGTGCGGAAGCTATAAGCCAAACCACACTTTGGGTGTTTCGAATTAAATGCGCAAGAATTTTGAATTTCGACTGCGAGGGAACCGGGTGAAAAAAATGAAAGAAATGATAGAAAAATATAGAAGAAATATCGCAAAACAGCTCATACTCGGAACATAAAAGAAATTGAAACTTGAAACCATTCGTTAAAACTTTTAATAAATTTTTAAAATGTCATACGGGTTGTTAAAAACCCGATTGCTCTTTGGTGCAAGAGAAATTTGACATTTAGGCGAAGTCTCTCTATCCTTTCTTTCACTTTTTACCCGGTTATTTTTATTCGAAACGCAGAATTTCTGCCCATTTTTATTGGGAACGCCCAGAGTGTGATTTGGCTTATCTGTTCTGCATTTTAACGAAGAAATAAAAGATATTCAGCTTGTTAACAATTGTGCCTGTTTTGCAAAAACAGCATACTGCGCGTGAACTTTCAGTAAATGTCTGAACAAAGGGGACAGGATTCGTGCCTCAGAACATGTGAAGTTGACTCCATATTAGCAGCACAATAGAAGGCTTCGTAGCTGTGACCCAGAATACGAAGTAATAAGCCAAATCACACTTTGGCCTTTGCCGAAAAGTTTTTGCGTTTTGACTGAATTCAGCTGGGATATAGATACAAACAAATGATAGAAAAAACGGCAAAAATCAACAAAAGTCCATTTTGCCAGAAACATATTCACATATTGGATATTAAAAGGACTGAATGACATGTAAAATTTTTTAAAAGATCATATGATGGCTTTATAAATTTTAAAGTGTGCATGTTGAAAGAAAATTAGAATTTTGATGGTTTTTCCCTATCATTTCTTTATAATTTATCCAAAAAATTTTGCAGTCGAAACAACACCTCCACCGCAAAGACCCGAAAGTGCGAATTGGCTTATTTAAAGCTGATTCGTCGCAAGGCTACTAGTACGCCGTTCTAAGTTTAAGGAACAGGCTTAATGAAAAATAAACCATAATATTTTAAACATTTTCACCGCGAGTGTATTTTATCACTTTCACATTGAGACAACGCTTAAAACGTGAATTTTAACGTATCACAACCGAACATGACAACGCCAATTTTACCGACAAACAACTATCTTTATTATCGCTCACTAAAACATTTTTGTTAAGTTGACAAACCCTCCATTATCCTCATATGGACTCCAATTTCTTTCTCGAGGAATGGCTTTATGCTCGTGAATCAACTCCATGCCCTTCTTGCTTTACTTTCTTCTTAAAATGTTTAAAAATATCGGGTAAAGATGAGTTGCTACTTTTTTTAATAATAAATTGAAGACTGAAATGGTAACCCAAAGGGCCCCACAGCCACTCTTCAGTAGCTTTGGTATCGGTGATATTTCAAAAAGCTTCCAAGGTGTGTGCGAGCTAAATCAGACACGGAAATGACTCGTGGATTATGAAATTAAAATATAATGACAGATGTATAATATTCAAAGGGACAAACGAATGTATTCTCTTTGCCTGTCTTTTATTTAAAAACTTCTGATATTTTGGAAATACTGTAGTATTGCACATATACACTGTGTTATTGCCCAAAAAACTACATCATCATCTGCTTACAGTGGGAGTTTGTCTGACAACTATTGATATAAAAATGTAAGATGTGACAACTGGTCTAAATTCTATTTTGTATGTAAAACTATCGTTGGTGAATTATGCTCATCACTTGTGGGATCTCCGTCGTCCATTGTGTCTGTCCCAGGATGAGGGGGGGGGGGGGCATTCACGTAATAACTGGTTACCATGCGTGTGCATGACCTTTCAAAACGGCCCTTAAAAACGGGGAGTGCTAATTTATAATTAACACCCCTTTTTAACCAAACTCGGATGGAATTTCGAAGTAACCTCTTTTTGTTGGAAACGCTGAGTACTAAATAAAAATTATCCCCATTTTTTAAGGAAATTGGCACTCCGCGCGGCCGAGTCTGCTTGAAAATTAACCCCTCAGTTTCTGTGTGTTTTTTATATTCTATTTATTTATTTAGTTTTTGATCACACCTCACACCAAGTATCCCCCGGGTGAGTGTGTGAAGAGTCTTTTCAACTGCTACTCTTCCTAAATTTCTGGTCCGATTATTGTGAAATGTGGCAGCTATGTTTTAGTAGTCCATACAGCTTTATTTTTGGTCATTTCAATTGGTCAGTGTCCATTGACATTCTGGTTTAATTTCCTGTCAAACGTGTTTGGTAAAAAGTGTAAAAAGTGTTTGGTAAGATTAGGCATATATATTGACCGGGTTACTAAATTGACAAAAAAAAAAATAAAAAAAAATAGCAGAATGATTGTGTACTTACTTCATGACGATGATCAGTATGAACCAAAGTGGTGAATGCACCTTAGCATGAGTGTCCATGGCAAACAGGGGTTTTCCCTTCCTTTTAATTCTGCATTTTAAACAACTAGAAAAATCAGGGCAGATTTAAATCGGTGTCACAGTACACACCAATCACAAAATCGCATTTTTAAGTCGGTATGCTCAACACCTGAAATTGGGAGATCTAGAGTGACATCAATTAGAGTCACAGTTTTACTTAGCATTAAAGGCCAAACCAAACAAGGATAAAATCATCAGAACCACCAAAATCCACTTAATTTTTTTGAAGGTGGAGTGGGTGAGGAACGCGGTGTCTACCAAAACGAGCGAAGTGAAGGCATTTTCTATTTCATTAAAAATACATTTAAAAAACTATACTCCTAGCATTTAATCCAGCTGGCGTCAACTTTATTGCGATTTTTCTGGCAAGATTTCTTGTTCACAAAATAGAGTTCTGCCAAAAATTAAAGGGAAAGGCGGCATATTTTTCAGCAAAAATATGAAAATATTTGTAAAATGTTTCTCCCATTAGAGTTTTATTATAATTATTTATTATTCTGATTTCTTTACGAACCAGTTCAGGTGCAGTATGTAGGGAATTTTTGGATTCGATTCCCACAGAGTGTTTGCATAGCAGTTTATTATGCACTAAGCTGGCAATTCCCTCTGGTAGCACAGATAAGTATGAGATTAGAACATATTAATCAGAAAACTTTATCAAGGATACGACAGAAGAAATACTGTTGAACGATTGAAAAATTGGGACAAAAAATTCATTTATTTATTGGTTGGTTTCAGGTGTGATTGTGGAATTTTTATGTACATTTCGGTACAAGAGGTACTAACAATTTCTCTTCCGATAAGACATGTATAATCCACGACAAGCCTGGTGTGATTTTTGTTGTAACTCGTGTAGTTTTATTATCTTTCTAAGTATGTTGCACAATTTAAGAAGACGTGTGTATGTGTGCGTTATGAAATAAGTATAAAATACTAATATTCGGAGGGTTTTAGCTGTATAATTGAAGTACTTTAATTTTAAATATTTGTAAAAATTTTATCTGCTGCCTCTCTATACTGTGCCAAAACCGGGAAATACTTTTTCTGTGCACAGAAAATCGCTCTGATGGAGTTGAACCCTCAGCACAAATAAAACCATTTGACAAGAGCCGAAATAAAACGAGAAAGATATTAATTTATGAAACAGATCCGCCCGAAAAGTCCCCATCCCCGCTTTTTCCCTTTTAGTAATTACCAACTTATATAGCTCAGTAGATACTTGGAAAATGTAGTGCCATATTTCTTAACATACTGTGGAATTGAAAGAGGCATGCTCGTGCGTTAAGAAATAATTATGAAACGCCACTCCTCTGCGGGTATCTGCTGTGCCACCATAGTGGAGCAGACTGCGTTTTAGACAGTTAAATAGTTCAATATATACGTTTAGCAATATAACACAGGATTACCAAACAATTTACTAGTCTTTCTCGTGTATCGTCATGCACAAAAGGAGTTAGTTTAACCATATCTGTATATGGTGCTTATCAATAAGTGCACTATGCAGCCAGTTAGTTGTTGTTTAGTATTGTTTTGGCAACAAAGTAATGTGCATCTCAGTTTTTAAGCAAGCTAAAGATAGACAATCCCAGGCACATTTGTGGACACATTATATATTCACACAAATACACCCACACCCACATCCACCCACATACACATCCACCCACATACACACAAACACACATACACATATATATATATAAAGAGAAAGAGAGAGAGAGAGAGAGAGAGAGAGAGAGAGAGAGAGAGAGAGAGAGAGAGAGAGAGAGAGTGAGAAGTATATATATACCCTTCGGAGCGACAATATACGTACTTATATTAAGGGTCATCCATGAAGTACGTACCCAGGTAAAACATATCTGAAACAAATTTTTATGTAATTAAACTACCTAATACATAGATTTACAAACTAAATATTATACTCTTTTCAGTGCAATCGCTATTTTATTCACATTTTAATGTATGTTGGCATGTCCACTTTCATTTTTTGAGAGTACTAATTTTTAAGCATGAATTCCTTCACACAAAACACAATTTAAAACAAATTTTTTTCAACATAGCACAACATATTGTGTACGTGTACAGGAGGCGAGGAAGTCTAGGCCACTGCGTACGCACTGCGTACAGAGGGGCCGGGTGGAGGACAAAAATCGACAAATTTCCTTATTGCTTAAGAGTCACCACCTTCATGCACAAATAAATGTACAATGAGTTTTATTGCTTTATTTACAAAATCTGCAGCACTTCTTTCATATACATAAAAATATACATTCGCTGTGCTTTTTATTTTGAAGTATTTCTGGGGAAGCTCTATCAATTTTAAACATTTTTCAAGATGCCGGTTATTAGTTACCTTTGTTCTTACCCTTTTGATAGCAGACCTTCATTGAATCACTCAACAGACCATTACTCAAGTAGTTTTTGAAAATAGTTGAAAGGTGCAATACAACTAAAGAAACATACTTCTTTTTTAATTTGAAAAGTTTTATTTGAAAAAGAGTCTCCATTCAAGTGAAAAAGGCAAATAAAACAACAGAAAATCAAAGTTTTCAAGGTTTATCGAAAACGCGTTTATTCAATGATGTGAGGCAGAAACATTAAGCAAATAAATAAAATAACACTAAAAACGCAAACATTTTATTGCTGTAAATTATGTTATGAAATATTTCTTATGCTATTGTTTGTCCTGCAAGAACAGAATCAAAATACAAATGCAAGTCAAAACATTTCGCCATGAGACAAATGAAAGGTCTATAGCTATAACTGTCTGTTTGGTGTGCAAATTCCTTTCTTTCACTGAAACACATAACTTTACATAATTTGGAATTTCACGTTTGGATGGTTTGATCAAACTAGATTGACAAATAAATGTTACTAGATTATTATGTCGCGAACCTACAGACTCAAAGACAGTTAGCATTTTTCGATTTCATATGTACGACAAGGAATGCCCAACGAAGGTTGTTTCAACTGACAGGTAAGTATTTTGTCTCGAAATTAAGCAGTGAGTCAGGGGTAACCTTTGCATATCTGTACAATTTTGGTGTGGCTGGATTGCTATTAATAAAGAAAACCTGATTAAACCATCAAGAGGGCTACGCTATGTTGTTTTAATGCTTGATTTGGAATTAAATCGAAAATATGCTAAGAGTAAGAAAACCACTTAACACAAGTCAAAATATCCCACAAAATTTCTTCATGGACATAATAACGCCTAATTGTAAATTCAGCTAAATTGCCTCAATGAAGTTATAGAAAGGCAAGAAAGATCCCAAGAAAAGGCTGTTGGGCAATAAATTTTTAAGTGAATAAAACTTTCTATCCATTAATATTATGTGGAATGAAAAACTTTAAGGTAGGCTTCAATAAATTTTCTCTCAATTAATTTTCTGTTGCCAGACCTATCAAATATTTCAAAGTTAAGGTGTTTTTGGTTCGTTCTTCAAGTCTTGTTATCAAGACAAACGTACCATCATCTAATAAAATAGCACAGGTGCTACTTCAAAAACCTCGTGAGTTAACAGATAACACAATTGTCTTGTTTAAGCCATTAAATGATATTTGTTAAGTGACATATATTAACAGATCTTATATAAGGGTGACCTTCCCCTTTTGAGCTAAACAAAGGTTACAATTTAAGGACAATTTAGTAGACATAAGCCATTTTCAACGGCCTTCGGTATTGCTGATGCTGTAAGGCTTTTAACTTTTAAAGTATGTATAACATTTCCCCATTCATAGATTTTTTGCAAGACCATGCAAGGCTGTTCTACGAAAATACATTCCAAAAGTGGAACATCAGATTCCGAGATTTTGGCAGTCAAGAGAAAGGTTAAACTTTGTGTTAAATATGAATAAGGATCATTTCCAAAATCACTACGAAAGTCTTTTTTAAAGTGTTTGGCAGTTTGAGAGTCTTTGTATATATTCTGCGAAAGCAAATCAAATTGATGGGTATTTCTAGAATTTTAAAGCTGTTTTTCGATGCTAATTTGCTGTATCTTAACTATCCCTTTTTCTGTTTAGTCCATGAGGTCAGAGGGTGTTTTGGATTTAAAAACCTTCATCAATTCACCCTCTGTAAGCAACTGACAGAGAGGAATTCCCTGATTTAGAATTAAAGGGTGTTATCACATACATTGTGTAAATAAAAAAGATACGTGATTTTTGAAGGAAAGCGCTGAAATTTCAATCAATTTTCGCAAAATAGGATTCAATTAAATAGTTGAGATGAGTCATGGCTACATCAGTAGCGGTTCTTGTTATAACTGATGCTACATAATGCGCACTAATTATTGATTTTATTCTATGAGAAAGATTTCATTGCATATGTGGAATTTTTGAAAAAATGCCGGTCACTGAAATGAATGAATTCATCAATGCCTAGGCGATGGAAACATTATCCCAAAATATTCCAGATTTATGAAACCCACTGCAGATGCAAGTACGAAAGTTTCTCAGAATCGCCCCGGGCATTTTGGCTTGGTGGTTTAATTGTGCAAAAATTTCACGACACTTGCGCTCCAACAGGTTTTTGTATCACCTTGGTTTTTATGTACATCTAAAATACCAGAAAAAATTTAATTCGTTCTTGAACCAGTATTCACCACCCGTTTTTGCACTATTCTTTATTATTCTAAATTACAGAATTTGCATTAATTTTACACAATAATATTAATTATATTCATTTGCGTTCCAAATCGAAGGAATGTTATTCCTAAAGATGCGTCATCCAACAATCAGGTGAGGTTTGCAAACTCGTGAAAAAGTGCATGTTCACAGACGTTCTTAAAGCACAGACTTTACGTTTGACTATAATGCGCAAAAATATGGCGAAGTGAAAGGGCTCGAATACATAATAAATGAAATGTGTAAAATGCAAATGTTGTGAGACAATTTTAATGATCGCTAAAACATTACAACATAAATGTTTTGATTTTTGGACGAATATACCGCCATATTTTGAAATACTTGGAACCGGTAAATGAGAACCTTTCCACATAACCATTTTTAGTATGGGATGCCATTTTCATATTTATTAGGAAAATGATATCAAGAATTAATTTTATATCTCTAAAACTGTTTTGTAAATATCAATAATTACTTCTTAATCTCAAAAAGTAAATGTTCGTTACCTCTAAATATATTTTTGATCTCAAAAATTATTCTTGATATCAATTAATATTTACAGATCTCAAAAAATACTTAGTGATATTAAAAATGATTTAATTATCTTTAAAATTGATTTTTAGAGATCACAAGTTCAATTCTTGATGGAAAAAATAAAATATTATAGTGCAAATTCTCAACATTGGACTCAGTAATTTATTTTCTTTTACCGATCTTAAGAATGTTTTATAGAGAACTTTATTTCAGAATGGAAATTTTCAATTTACATTTTGAAAATCTGCAAATGAGTTTTTGGTCTCAAAAACTAATTTTTATATCAGAACATCGGATTATTTTTGTATATAAATTAAGAAGCAAACATCCGTGAATGAAATAATGGCTGGCTTCTGTATATAGAATATTTCTTTCAATTTATTTTACTGCACAAAAAAGCAGTTCTTAAGCTCAAAATTGTGTTGTTATTCTTAATATCAATAATTCAATTTTTCATCTCCAAAATTTAATTAACGATTCGCTAAATTTTATATAAATATGTGCCTCCCTTAAGTTTTTTAGTTTGTGAAATTGATATTTTGATACCAAAAATTGATTTCTGTCATCTAAAATACAGTAACTGATAGCAAAATTTGAATTAATGAGATCTATGGAATGCCAATTTAACATTTAATGCTTAGGTTTGATATCAAAATATATTTAAAGATATCAATAAATCAAAGCAGATCTCAATAATTTATATTTTGCTATCAATAATTGAATGTTAGATGGCAAAAATTATTTTTGAGATCGAAAAATCAATTTTACAAACTTAAAAAATCTTAAGGGAGACACACATTTACATAAAATATAACGAATCGTCAACTGAATTTTGGAGATAAAAACTTGAATTATTGAGATCAATAATAACATCACAATTTTGGATTTCAAGAATTGCTTCTCTTTTGCACAGTAACAAATTTAAAGAAATATTCTCTATACAAGGTCTAGTCATTATTTATTTACAGATGTGCGTTTCTGAATTTTTATATTAAAAGTAACTGATATTTTGA